>JAJPUD010008551.1:0-45543 GCA_023553655.1 Myrmecobius fasciatus | reverse complement strand
CATTGTTGAAGAGAGTCATGTCCATTAGAACTGATCCTCATATAGTACTGTTGTTGCCGTGTACAACGATCTCCTGGTTCTGCTCATCTCACTCAGCATCAGTTCATGCAAGTCTCTCCAGGCCTCTCTGAAATCGTCCTGCTGGTCGTTTCTTACAGAGCAATAATATTCCATAACATTCATATACCATAATTTATTCAGCCACTCTCCAATTGACGGGCATCCATTCAGTTTCCAGTTTCTAGCCACTACAAAAAGGGCTGCCACAAACATTCTTGCACATGTGGGGCCCTTTCCCTCCTCTAAGATCTCTTTGGGATATAGGCCCAATAGAAACACTGCTGGGTCAAAGGGTATGCACAGTTTGATAACTTTTTGAGCATACTTCCAAATTGTTCTCCAGAATGGTTGGATCCGTTCACAGCTTCACCAACAATGCATCAGTGTCCCAGGTTTCCCACATCCCCTTCAACATTCGTCATTATCTTTTCTTGTCATTTTAGCCAATCTTACAGGTATGTAGTGGTACCTCAGAGTTGTCTTAATTTGCATTTCTCTGATCAATAGTGATTTGGAGCACCTTTTCATATGACTACAAATAGTTTTAATTTCATCCTCTGAAAATTGTCTGTTCATATTCTTTGACCATTTATCGATTAGAGAATGGCTTGAATTTTTATAAATATAAGACAATTCTCTATTTTAGAGATGAGACCTTTTTATCAGAACCCTTAAATGTAAAGATGATTTCCCAATTTATTGCTTCCCTCCTAATCTTGACTGCATTGGTTTTGTTTGTACAAAAACTTTTTAACTTAATATAATCAAAATTATCTATCTGGTGTTCAATTAGGAGTACCAGATCTTCTTTGGACATAAATTTATTCCATCTCCATAGGTCTGAGAAGTAAATTATATTATGTTCCCTAATTTACTTATAACATCACTCTTTATATCCAAATCATGAACCCATTTAGATCTTATCTTGGTATGTGGTGTTAGATGTGGGTCAAGCCCTAATTTTTTCCACACTAGTTTCCAATTTTCCCAGCAGTTTTTGTCAAATAGTGAGTACTTATCCCAGAAGCTGGGGTCTTTGGGTTTATCAAACACTAAATTGCTATAGTTATTGCCTAGTTTGTCCTGTGATTCTATCCTATGCCACTGATCAACTACTCTATTTCTTAGCCAGTATCAAATGGTTTTGATGACTGTTGCTTTATAATATAGTTTTAGATCTGGTACAGCAAGTCCACCATATTTGAGTATTATTATCAATGATTTGACCATAAACTGCTGCTTGCTTCATGTGACAATAACTCACATCTTCTCTTATCCTCTTTTCAGTGTTGGGCAATACTGCGGTTCTCAAATTTTCCTAGACCATTTTATTCTCTCTCTCTCTCTCTCTCTCTCTCTCTCTCTCTCTCTCTCTCTCTGTCTCTGTCTCTGTCTCTTTCTCTGTGTGTGTGTGTTTATGTATGTATGTGTGTGTATATATATATATATATATATGTTTTTGTTTGTGTGCATGCATGGATATGTCTGTATATATGTGTGTGTCTCTGTGTGTATGTTTGTATATATATATATATATATATATTTATATTTATATATTTGTGTGTGTGCTGCTAATGCTAGTTAGGTAGCCAATGAAGGTCCTTTTAACTAAAGTTTTAAGTCTGATGTTATAGTGATTTTTGAAGAGATGACATTGCTGTTGCAAAGATTGTCTTATGCAATCTTTTACAACTAAGAAACTCAGTTATTTGAAGAAGCAAAAAAAATAGCCTGAGGACTAGGCTTTGTGAACAAAAGAAATTAATGGGAAGGGGTTTGTGTGTGTACATGTGTGTACATATATGTTTGCATGTATATATGCATTTGTGTGTATATGTACACACACATACACACATACACACACACACACACACACACATATATATATACTATTTGCTAATGATTATTAGGTGCCAAGGAAGGTCCTTCTAACTAAAATTTTGAATCGGATGCTATAGTTCTTTTTGAAGAGATGACATTGCTGTAACAAAGGTTACCTTATGCAATCTTATAAAACTAAGAAACATTGCTATTTGAAGAAGCAAAAAAAAAGGTAGGATAGTCTGAGAACTAGGCTTTGTGAAAAAAAGAGATCAATGGAGAGAGGTTTTCAAAGAGAGGTGATGCAAACCGTCAAACAGCTGAAGGACACTCACTTTGGGAAAAATCAATTAACCTCATATACAGTACATAAAAAATAAGTTGTGAAAATGGAAGTCAACTTGATGAGAAAGGCACAGGAGCTGGAGCAACTTGAAATGGCTCTGTTTAGTAGGTGACATGTGAACTGAATCTTAAAAGAGGGAAGACATTTTAAGAGTCAGAAAGTAGGAACTACAACATTCAAAGCTTGAGGTAGTCAGTGCAAAGGCATGGAAATGAGAGATGGAAAATAGAGTATCCTGTGTGAGGAGTAGCAGGAGAGCCTACACGGAGAGGAGTAATATGTTAAAAGACTGGAAAGAAGGGAAGGAATCATTGTGAAGAGCTTTACTTACCAGAGGAGTTGATATGTTATCCTAGAAGTAATAAAGAGCCATTTGAATTTGCTGAGAGTGTTTGGGGGGGAAGAGAGAAATGGTCAGATAAAGCTTTTGGAAAATTGATTTGGCAACCATGTGGAGAATAGATTAGAATGGGGAGAAATGTAATTAGCACTCTAGTCTCTTTACCATGGCCATCATCTCAGAAGGTCTTAACTAACTGGAGAATGCAACACTTTTTTCTATGAATATCCCATATATTTCAATATTATTCTGGGCACATTTTCTATTTATGCAGGCAGCAAAGTCTCTTTTTTCACACTTGCTCAGCCAAACAAGATAAGGGACCATAATTATTGAGAAATGTGTATTCTTTGGATCAGAATTTCTTTGCAAATTTATTTTTTGTTGTTCTGAAAAAGTGAATAATCACAGAATCAGATATATTTACTTTCCCTGCCCCATGGCCAGATGAATTTTTGACCCAAATTTTAACACCAGTGCCAGGCAGAGGAGAGTGGGAATGAAATGAGTTTCTAATAGAGACTCAGTAGGTTCATATTTTAAAGGAAAAAAAATTATAAATTCTTAAGCCAGAGAAAGATTTCTCATTATTGGCAAAAACAAGGAACTATTGAGTTATGAGATTAAATTTATAGCTAAGGCACATGTATATCTGTACACAAACCAATATCCAGGTCAACCTCATTTTTCATTACTAGAAATTCTGCCTGGGATCTAGCAATATTTTTTTGCTTTTCATGGAGACATGAAAAAAGACCTCCCCAGTTACGCCTGCAGGAACAGTTAGTTCCTATTTTATTTACCTTTAAGAATAGGGTGACCAAATGGCTGTCTTGTCTCTTTGCTTTTTAGTCTTTTAAAGAAAAGAATCACCTCACCTCTTTTCTTGGTCCTATTTCTCCCTCAATTTAATTAAACTCATTTGTTCTCATCTTATTGAAATAATAAATAGGGAGAACTTTGCACAACTTGAAATCTATAAAAATGCTATTTATGGTTCCTAAAAGAGAGATAACAACATGATAGGAAAAATAGAGTGCTGGATTTGGAATTAGGAAGCTGTATGTTCAAATTCTCTCCTTGACATTATCTAGGTGTGTGAATATGAGGCAAGTCATTTAAACTTCTTTGAGCCTCAGTTTCTTTATCTGTAAAATGTTGGGGTTAATATAATTTATGTCCAAGTTGAAGGTTTTTTTAAAGCTTTAATGAATTAATATGTTAAAAGTATTTTGTCAACTTTAGAGGCCTAAATAAATATCAGCAATTTTATCATCATCATCATCAATCATTTGTGACCTTGATCAAATAATTTCTCTGGGTCTGAGTTTCCTCAAATGTGAAATGTGGATATTAGATGAGATCAGTGGTCTTTAATTTTTAATCAGTAATCTTTAATTTTGGCAATCTTTTGAAGTCTATGGACTCCTCAGAATAATGTTTTAAGGTTCATTATCATTGATTATTTTCTCAGGGGAGCATGGGGTGGGTGGGAGAGATAGAATTTGAAACTCAAAATTTAAAAAGCCCCAAATGTTAAAAATCTTATTTTTACATGTAATTGGGGGAAATAGAATATTGTTAAAAATCCATTCTAGAAGGAAATGCTAAGTTTCAGATAGATATTAGTGGAATTAAAGTTTAATTTTTTGCCACCTACATTAACAGACCTGATGAAATCTATGCAGTGATACCCAAGGGTTAAGAAGCCCTGCATTATATAATTTTGAAGATCTTTTCCAGCTCCGGGGCCTATGGATTTAAAGTCATAGATTAGAAGAGTTTCATCAAGAATTACATACCATACCTTACCTTCAGAATCAGGACTAGGGCTAGATAAGGTGGGCAGCCCACAAAAGTGCACCAGTCAAGTAAGTATAACAAAGGCCACTTGGTAGTATTACTTTTGCTAAATAATAACATTATTAATAGTAATCGAGTATTTTGAGGTTCACAAGTCACTTTCTATGTAACTACCTTGTAATATAAGAAATATTGTTATTCCCATTTTGCAGAATAGAAAACTGATACCTAGAAAAACTGAGTCACATGTACTAGTCACAGTTAGGAAGGCAAATGCATATATTTTTCATGGCAGAAAATTCTGTTCTCCGTGGCATATAAATATTTATTGTGAAATTCTAATGAGTCTTTGATTTTGTCTGAGTAAATATCCTCTTGATCAAAGTAGATTACAATCCATTTATACCAGTTTACTGGAGTGAATAGCATACTGGATTTAGAATCAGAAAGCCCTGGGAACAAACCCCATATTTGACACTTATTAGCTATGGATCCATGGACAAGTCATTTAATACCTCAGAATTTCAATTTCCTCGTCCTTGGCATCCATGGCAAATTACAGGTATTGTCATTATTCTTAATTTCCATGTTTTCTCAGAAAATTCTCCCTAGAGTATCTCTCCAATACTAGAATCCTTCTCCCTTCATCTTTTAGTATCTTGGGAGTATCTTTATTGCTTAGGCTGATCTCCATCTCTTTTCCTTCACTCTTACAAGACTGATCCACCTTTTTTCTAGTCTTATGTAATCTCAGCCATACTTTTTAATATCATTTCTTGCTCACAAATCATTCTTGGGCAATAATTTCTTGGATCCACTGTGGTCCTTCCCGTTACCCATTTATAATTTAATTCTGAGATCATGATATATAGGTTATAGAGTCAACAGCATCATAGGGAGGCACACTGATGTTGAAGAGACAGATTTTTGCACAAATAGCAAACACTTTGAGATCACTAAAAGCACTCTGTGATTTCCCAAATGAAATCCAGTTTGTTTTCTTTCTATTAAATTCCATGCCCAGTTTATTATCCATCTGTAGTGCTAATCAAAGAGATACATAGTAAATGACTCATTTGGTGGACTGCCTATCAAGTGGGAAATCAACATTTGGGAAAGTGGAATTTTCACAGGCATGAGTACACCCTATCCCAGTAGAATACTGAACTTAGACTCAGGAAAAACCTACCTTTGAATCCTGACCCCTGATGCTTATCAGCTATGTGACTACAAATCATTTAAATTATGTGACTTTAGTTTCCTTTTATGCAAAGAGGAGATAATAATGCTTTATATTACTTGCCTAATAGAACTATTGTGGATTAATTGAACTTTCTTCTTCACAATTTCTGAGATGAGGAGTAAATACCCTAAACATGTTTTAAGTTTGCTAGAAACAGTTCTCCTAAAGAAGCATAATAATGCTGGGGTTTATAACTGTAGCACTGACTTTGGTCAAACTCAATGGTTCCATCATGCATCTACCTGTTTCTCTTTGAGCTATGCTTCCATGAGGCAGCTAGACAGAACAATGAACAGAACTGGCCCTGGAGTCAGGAAGATTTGAAAGATTATCCAGTCTCAAATGCTTCCTAACTGTATGATCCTCAGCAAGTCACTTAACTTCTTTCTACCTCTCATGGTTGTTGTAGGGAAATCAAATGAGGTAATATTTGTAAAGCAAAGAACCTGGAATTAAGTAGATGCTTATTAAATGCTTATTTCCCCTTCTTCCCCTTGGAGGCAATATAGTTAGGTTAACATCTTGGCACTTGGGTATAGGTAAGTGCTGTCCATAAGGGACAAGATTATCAAGTAGTAAATTCTCTAGTAGGAAAGGGAGTAGCAAGATATCTGACATCATAAATTTAATTATTGAAATAATAGTACATTTTTTCATGGTATTTTATACTTCACATGTTTACATCTGTAAACACAGATATTATTCTATATAATTTTTTCAACTTTGAAAGCAACTAGAGGCAAAAAGACACTTTCTCATTTTACAGATAACACTAAAAGTCAGATTACATTATTTTATCAGTTTTTGGAACCCAATGTTCTGTCTTCTTTCTATTACATTACACTTTTTATTTCATGAGAATGAAAACATTAAAACCAAATTTGTGGACTCAAAAATTTTGGATTTATTTGCAAGTTTTATTTAGCCCAACTCAAGTCCTTTTATTTTATTTTTTTTTCAAGTCCTTTTAGCAAGATGAATTCAAATAATTTTTTTCTAAAACCAAAGCACATTCTCTGGTACCAGATAATGCCCATGTTGAGTAAGGAAGCCTATAACTTTAACAATTAGTGGGCTTATTTCATATACAAATTGATCCAAGTTTTCTCATCTACAGCCCTTCCATGCAGTCTGTGCTTAAATTTTGATTACTTCCTCTGTCTGCTTTGCCTCCAGCATGGATAATGATTTCTCAAGGTTGTTCTCAATATGCTGTGACTGTTTTTGCCTCTGAATTCCTCTCTCAGAGATGGATTTCCAAAATGTATGCAGCACCAGACCATAAAAATATAAAATAGCAACAGCTATTCCTGCAAAGACAACTCTGTGAATTTATAAAAAGCCTTTTAGGGGATAAGATTTGTGACAAATTTGGCTTTATGAGACACTAATGATCCCCCAAGAGGTATGCATAATAAGCAGAATAAAATAAGCATTGCTTTATTAAAATTCTGGATTATTAAAGATTAACTCAATCTGTAATTCGCGGTATGAGATGTCAATAGAAGAAATCACAATATACATAACATCATTGAAATAGTGAATTTGGCTCAGCAAATAGGAAGCTATTTGAAAACTTTTTGCATTTTAGTTCAGTTTTCTCAATTAACAAAATCTATATCCTTTTCCTTTCATCTTTCTTCTACCTCAAACCAAATCAAGGCCTTGAAACAAATATACATAGTCAAGCAAAACAAATTCCTATATAGGCTTACTTTAAATCATCTATGCCTAATTAAGGTATTAGAGAATTTACAAAAAGGATTATTTTTTAAAATTTAAATAATTTATTCTTTTCCAATTGCATGTTAAGACATTTTTTAAACATTTTTAAAAGAAGGATTATTCTTTAAAACAAAAGTATTCTATTTATCCTTAACTTAAAAAAAAAAGTTTAAATAGCACATTTCTCAAAGTATTTAGAATTACGTACTATAGTGTACAGACAAATAAATTTTTTGGGTCTAAGATTTGTAGTTATGTTTATTGACAATGAAATGAAAATAAAGCACATATTTAATTATCTGCTTCAGTGGAGGGGAGAATTGATACAGAGAGAAAGAAGGTAGAATTTTCTCTCTTGCATACATACATACTCATCTAACTTTCATAATTTTAGGCTGACCCATACTGTATTGAGCCCCTGAATGGATTATACTAAACTATCTCAAAACATCTCACTAAGCATTCACAGCGACTGATTCTTGGCTGGTCTTCCTGATTCAAGTTTCTTCCATGCTATAATGTATTCCCAAATATAATAATACTATATTATATGCTCCTGCTCTTTATCCATATCACATAATTTTTCCCCTTATTAAAACCATATATATTGCTATAGTGTCCAGCTCAACTCTTTCCCTCCTACCCTTAACTGTCTCCCCTGATTCCCTTCACTCTCTCTTCCTCTTCCCTTCCTTTCCTTCTCCCTTCCGATTTCATTTCCTCTCCCCTCTCCTCTTTCCTTCTCTCCCTTTTCCCCTTCCTCCTTTTCCTTTTCCTTTCTGTATTCCTTTCCTTGGCGTGTACTGGGGGCCTTCAATTTTACTGACTTTCTTATATGCCATGATAGAATAGAAAATACAGCTGAAGAAGAGATATGTTACTTCATACTAGAACATTTTAATTTTTTCTGGGAAGGAGAAAAGGAACAAGCATTTATGTAATGTCTACTATTCTCCAGGCTCCGTGTTAAGCCTTTTTAAAAATATAACAAAAATTACCTCATTTGACTCATAACAAACTAGTCTGGTAGGTGCTATTATTATAACCATTTTCAACTGAGAAAACTGTGACAAACAGCAATTAATTGACTTGCCCAGGTTCACAGTCAGGAAGTAACTGTGGTCAAATTTGAATTCAGGTTTTCCTGACTCTAGAGACAGTGTTCCATCCACTGTGCCATCAGTTACCTGTTCTAAACATCAAAGAAAACAAAGGCATCGATCCATTGTACAGTGGAAAGTTTTAGAAATGTTCTTTGTGAAAGTGAAGCACTATGGCCTGAGGCAATTAAAATGCATAGACCTGAAACTTAGAAATAAAAGGATATGGCCTTTGCTTGTTAATTAACTAATTCCATAGCATGTGGTACTTTACCATATCCTATGCTCCAAGAGTGATGGTTCATGCTCAAAGGGACCAAGACCATGTTGGCCATTGACAAAAATAGAAGGATGTTGAGTAATGTAGTTAAAGCATGGGAAGAGAAGAAATTGGAAGATATTTAAATCTGTGACAGATTTTTTGAATTATTCTGGCCTTTTTTGGAGAAATGAGACACCAAGATGGAGTCTGGGAGCACAACTACATAGAAACTACTTAGGTAGAAATGCTCAACAAAGATGGATAGGGTCAAGGACAGAGATGTTTTTTTTTTTTTTTTTTTTAGAATTTTTTATTCATCAACTTCTGTAATAAACTCCAGTGAAATGGTTATACAAATCACAATTCAATTTTCCTCTCAAAATTCTATTGAGAGATTTTGATGCACCTGCACCACTGAATTAAACATTTGAGGGAGAAAAGAGGGAAACTAAAGGTTTAGTGATGGGGTCCAAAAAGAAGTCAAGATGGTGAGGAGTTGTCTGGAATGAATTCACAAGTTCAAATCATCAAGGGGCACAGCTTTATTATGAGCTTAATAAGTGAGCAAAATTTGTAATGAACTTGCAGTTAACAAAGGAAGAAGTGGGACTTTTTATAGGAAATTTTTCTTTGGATATTTCCTTTATCTTTATCACTGTCTATACTGTTTTATATTAATCAGCATTAATCATGTATTAGAGTCTTCTAACCCCTTAAACTGTAAGCTCCTTCATATCAGAAACTGTTTCCATCTTTATATTCACAGTATTTAACTCACAGCAGGCCCTTAATAATTTATTGATGATGATGATTGCAGAAATATGTAAGATATGATAATGTAAATATTTACAACTAATTCATAGAAAGGACTTACAAGGGTTCAACAAGGGGAAGCAGTGATTGATCAAAATAGTTTTGATAAGGATGCAAATCTTTGCATTACATCTAGTGAGATGTTGAAAATATAGCACAACTGCTGTAATGATTTGTACACAAATAGAAGTATATGATGGTTTTGATAGATGAAGCTAAGGTCATGTGAAAATAATGTTGGGTCTTATACTATAAAACCTAGATCCAAATTTTGCCTTTTCCATACTCATATGATAATGACAAAGTCATTTCACCTTTGGTTTTCTCATCAATAAAATGAAAAAGTTTAATTGAATCTCTATGGTCCCTTCCAAATCTAAAAGTTTCGTATATCTAATATAATGGTTTGAGATTTTGAAAAAGAGAATTCAAAGTTTGTTTGAGTTTGTTTCCATTTCAGGAGAAATAAGAAGTCAGGGTGAACTAGAATAATATAGCATCACTATTAATTTGCTCCACATTTTAGGAAATCCTCATATGGTATTGAATGTCAGGGATTTACCAGAAGAGAATGGTTTCTGTTGGTATGAGTCTAGCAATAAGAATTGGCTCCTTTACCCATTTTGTGTTTGCTTCCATATTTTAAAAAGATTGGGAGTAAAGTATTGGGAGCGTGAGTAGTATTAAAGTAATATCTTTCCTATTTAGTTTTTTAAGGCTTTTGAAAATGAAATTGAATATAAAATGTCACCTATGTGAAAGGTTTTTGAAAAGCAGGAAATATCACAAGTGACATTTATATTGAACTCTAATATGTACAAAGTGCTTTGCACACATATTTTAACCCTGACAACAACTTTGTAAAGTACAAGTATTATTATCCCTGTTTTATAGATGAAGAAACTAAAACTACAAGAGATTGTGATTTTTTTTATTGGTTATATAACTAGAAATGGCCAGAGCTAGAATCAGAATTCCTCAATTATTCTGTATTTGCTTTCTACATTTTTATTGATTTACCTCTATCCATAAATCCCTGCTGTTTCCTTGACATAGAATGTAAGATTCTTGAGGACAGGAACTGTTTTCATTTTTCTTTATATTCCAGTATTCAGTGCAATGTTTATCACACATAGTTGTTGGATTGTTGGATTATAAAACTGATTGTTATTTAAAAAAAGGAGTCTTGTCTATCTTCTTAAAACCACAATATAATATATACTAAAGTACCAAATTTGTCAGATTTTTTTTTGCTTCCCAGCTCTCCTTTAACCCAAAGAATAGCTGACTAAAAAAGACATGTAATTAACAGTCTTATCTACTCATTCAGCATAAATTTGTATTTGCCTTTTGCCACTAAAGAAAATAATTCTAATCAAGGCTGAATATAAACTTCATATCTTCTACTGGAAGAGACAAAAAGTCTACTTAATGAGAACATCTTAGTCCCATGTGTGTTCACTTCCCTGGAGCTACTTGTAGATTTTAGGGTTAAAGAAGTGAGATTTAAAGTATATAGTGAATGATAGTGAAAGACCCATGCTTCTTGGTAGGGGCTCCAACTTTTTTCAAGTAATTGTTAAGAAAGGCCATGGGGACAGAAGGCAGTAGAGGAAAAAACTCATTTGTTGTCACCTAGGGTGCTTTCACAAATGAGCAGTTTTGCATCAGAGTAAAAACAAATGATTCCTCACAGTGTGAAAAAATCTCTGCTGAGATTAAAATGGCTATCATTATTCTTCTTGAACTATTCAGTAAAGAAGTTATTCTACAAATAGAGACTCAGGATACTAACTCATAGAAAAGAGCTATATTATTTATTATGCTTTTACCTTTCTATCAAAAGACTTCTATAATATTAAGCTATGAAATTCTTGGTGTAAACTCTTTTTGAGAATCAGGGCTTGTTACAGGATTAAAGAACTTTTCCTTTCTTCTATGTTAAACTCTGCCTATTTTCTCTCTTTTGAATTTAGAATGAATCATAGAGCAATTCAAATTAGAGTTTTGCTTAAAGTTTGAAGAAAGACTCATGGTTATACACAGGGAAATAACTTATAATAAAGTTGCCATGATGCCATGAATCCATACATAAAAATAAATGTTAACCACTGGCTACAGTGAATCTGAATTTCATTATTCTTTGAATTATATGCCCACAGGGAATGTTCATGTATTGAAAGGGACTAGAAGAATTCTCCTCCTGTCCAGCTATAATATAATGTAATTGGTCAACCAATCAACATTTATGAAGTGCTAATGTGAAAATATGGAAATATATTTAAAATGATAGCTATTTAACCTTATTCTGATTGTTTGCTACTTTGGAAAAGGAGTAGGTGAGGAAGGGAGGGAGAAAATTTGAAACACAAAGTCTTCAAAAATGAATGTTGAAAACTATTTTTACATGGAGAAAAATAAAATGCTATTAAAAAGATCTTGAGAATTAAAAAAAAAGAATAGTGTCTATAGGTCCATATAGTACTTGGATAAAAAAAAGGACCTTTTTTGATAGAGATGTACTTCCTGCTCTATCCGTTGTTATATGACTCAACTCTGGGGTTATCTAAAATGTAATTATAAAAATTAAATTTATTTCACAGAGGGAAAAAATGCTTACTAAATGCTTACTATGTAATAGGTCCTATATATAGTGCTGGAGATAAAAAACACAACAAAACAAAACAAAACAAAAAAACCAGGCAAATCCCTACCCTTAAGAAATTTATAATCCAGTGGAAGAGAACAACATGCAAACAGTTTTATATATGTAATATATAAAACAGGTTATATTTAGCATAAATAAGAAATAATTAGCAGAGGGAAAGAACTAGAATTAAGAGGGGTTGGGGAAGACTTCCAATAAAAGATTAGATTTTAGTTGGGATTTAAAGGAAGCCAAAGAATCCAGGAAGCAAAGTGGAGGAGGAAGAGTGCTTTCAGGCATTGGAAAGTTAGTGAAATTTTGCAAAGCCTAGAGAATGAGAATGTTGTTCCTGAAATAACTAAGAGGTCAGTGTAAAAGGTAACAAAGAATATCTGAAGCACTAGAAATATAAAGATGGTAGGAAACAATCTCTGTTCTTAAGGATTTTACATTCTATGTGCGGGGGGGAGGCAGAATGTACATATATAAATAGAGCATAAGCAAAATATACAAGTTAAATATAAAGTAATTCTGGAGGGTAGGGCACATGGCTCAAAGATACTGAGGGTCTCTCCTGAGGGTAACCTTCTTGTTAGAGACTTTTATTGAAGTTCATAACTGTATAGATTTTAAGGTAATAAATAAGAAGAGCCAGATGATGGTGAAAGAACTTATTATAATAAATTGTGACTTTATATAACCTCCAATTTATGCACATAGTTTATTATCGTTTCATGAAACAGAATATCGAAAATAATAATAATAAATTTTTTTCTTTTGAATTGATTGTATATAATATAGGTCTTTTATTAAAATGGTTTCATGTAGAAGGTGTATCTTGAGCTGAGTTTTGAAGGAAACATGGAATTCTAAGAGAGACAGTCTTAAGAGGGTAAATTCACTTCAGGTATGGGTTAGCCAATGCAAAGATTCAGAGATGTGAGTTTTGGAGGATTGTGTGTGAGAAACAGCAAGAAGGCAAGTGTAGCTGGACCACTGACTGTTGGACAAGGAATAATATAGAATGAGATTGTAAAGGAGAATTGAAGCTGCATGATGAAGGGATTAAATGCCAAAGGACATAAGTACCATGTTTACTTCATTACATTTTTTCCTCAATTAGAATAATCTGTATAACTTTATTTTAAAGCTACTTGCTTTGATATATTCTTTACATGAGGAAAAGTTTATTGCCTAAGTATTTCAGACAGTAACACAAATTTTGGTGCTTTTTTATAGAACAAACTCTCTCTGCTAGAAAGTTTCCAAGATACTTTCCATTTGAATCAATATGTTCCATAGTATGCATGGAGAGTATTCAGCTGAAATTTAGGATTATACTCTTGGAAACAATGAGAAGACCAGAAGGACAAAATCAATAGAATTTCTTTACTACTTACAACTGAAAGTTGACCTATGCTAAAAGCATGCTAAATTCAAAAAAACTAACTCTGGGTTTCTGGAGCAATGTTTCTTAACTCAATCTGTATAAGTAAAATACCTAAATTCTTTACTCTTCACTCTGTTTTGGCCTTAGTAGTTTCATAGTGGCCACTCATGGAGAGGAAGCAGAGTTTGGCAGGGAAAAGAAGGAAGGCAGTTTTTAAAAGTTTCATAGTTATGAATAAGAAAGGCCTTTCAGTAATATAAGATAAAGAGAACATTAGCTATTTAGGAAACAGTGCTCCTCAAAAGGGAACCACCACTTTACACATATCTGGTGATGTGATTACTCCATACAATTCAAGGCAGAGATTAGATTTTGTCTTTGTATCACTATCATCTGGCAGAGCATCATGAATGTAGTAGGCATTCCATGAATCTTTGCTTATTGAACTAAATTATAGATACAAGTCATGGAGTAAAGCTGGAGTAATCTCCTAAAAGGTTGATAAAAATTAGCTTCAGGTGAGAATACATACAAGTAGGTATGTTCTAATGGAGAAGGAAAGAGAAAAGACAAAAAAAAACATAAAAAGAGAGGGATTCTTAACCTGGGAATTTATGAACTTTAAAATATAATTTAATTGCTTTATTTAATTTCCCTTTGTTATCACATATATTTTAATTTATATATTTAAAAATATAATTCTGAGAAGGGATTCATAGATTTCACTAGATTGCCAAAAGGGCCCATGACATAAAAAAAGATTAAGAATCTCAAAAATAGGTTAATAAAGGCTCTGGGTTATGTCATAACATAGTGATTAAAAAATGTTCTATGGGAGGATGTGAAGAAGTTAAAGGGGAGAGAGAAAAAAGAGGGACTTAAGAAAAGGGATTCAACTAGCAAGGAATATGAAGATAGAAATCAGAAGCACAATAGAGAGGATCAATAATGCCATTTCAGGTGAGTAATGTCTGGGGGAATCCATTCAAGTTTGTCTAAATCCAGGAAGTCCTTGGGTTTCATTTTAGAGATAGTAATTTATAGGTGATTTCTAGATCTTTCCAAGCACACAAGCACAGTTTTATTTTGTTTTGTTTTTTCCTTTCTTGATGTGTCATTTCAGGCCATGGAAACTATCAGGTTCAAGTGGCAAAATTATCTTTGGGCAAATAAATAGCAAACATTAACACTGACTGGCTTCCATTCTTTTGGAATCCAGTTGAATTTGTTTGAGACCATCATAGAAAACTGCCTTAATTTTTTCATGAATTTTTAGGTGGTGGATAATAATTGAATAGAAAATTCTATAAGATCCCTATCTTAAAGTTCTGACAGTAGTTGTGGTAGAGATAATTGACTTCATCTTCCTGGTCTTCAGTATTTATTTTTAATCTGTAAAATGAAGGACCTAGATGGACTAGCTAGCCTCTAAAATCTCTTTAATCTCTGGGTTCTCTGCACTAGTACATCTTCTAACCTCCATTCTCTCTCATCTCTCACTTATCCTCACATTACAGCCACTAAGTTAATCTTCCTTAGGTACAGGTTGACTATTCCATCAGGTCCCTCTAACCTTTCAATGATCTCCTCTGCCTGTTGAACAGCTCAAAGTCCCTAGTACATTAGTGCCCTTCATTATTTGATATATCACCTTCCTATTAAAATAGCTAAGTACATCAATACCCTTCATTATCTGATATGTTACCTTCGCACTAAGGCAACTGGGCAATACAGGATAGAACATAGAACTTATACTCAGAAAGACCTGAATTCAAATCCTGCAGCTGGTACTTGTTGTGTGACCCTAGGCAAGTTTAAAAAAATACCTCTCTATGCTTCAATTTTTTCCATCTGTAAAATGTGAATAATATTAGTATCTATATCACAGGGTTGCTGTGAGGATCAAAAGAGATAGAATGTAAAGTGCTTTACAAACCTTGAGGTGATATATAAATTGTAGCTATTATTATTTCTCTTCCTATCCTGTACTACTCTCTTCTCCTTTATTTCAGTCATTAGACTCTCATTTGTTCTACACTCGCCTGTTTCCATATTTCTGATTAATTTTTTTGTTTTGAATGTTCTCTTTCCTCCCATCCCCACCTCAACACCCAATCTGCTAGTTAAAATTTGCCTCTTCTTTATAATATAACTTAAATATCCTCCTTCTCATCCCCACAAAACCTTGCCTCATTCTTCCCTTCTCAAGTCAATAACAACTATCTCTCAGTCCAATTGCTACTTATCTCTTTTATTATTTGATTTGTGGCTTTCTTAAATACTGTTTAGTTGGTTCGATTTTTCCCTACTAATTTTATGACTAAATGTATCATCTTGGAAAAATATTAAAATTAATATTACCTTGCATTTTTACTGTATTGATTCTATAACGTAGTTGTTTTTATGCTATAGTGATCTTTATAATTGAGCCTGCTTTGCCTTTCTGTGTCCATGAATTGAGCTCAGGAATTTAGCTTTCTCTATGAGTTAAGTATAATTAAAAAAAAAAAAAACAACCAACCAAACAAACAAAAAAAACTTGTTATCCCTCATAACTTCAGCTCCTGAAAAATTCAAATACATTTGTTTATCTTCCTTTGAAGGTTACAAGCTGACCTGGTATATTTCCACAAGATATATTGTCTGTCCTACTTGTCCTTGGGCAATTAGGAACATTTTTCTCTTTTCCAAGGGGATAGCAAATTTGGTAGTTTAGATTCCTTAGAAAAGATTACAAGATTCAGACAGGTTCCATAAAACAATATTTCTTGATTTTCAGTTACTATTTCCATGTGGGTGCTAGCCTTCTTTTTTTTAAAATAACCCATCATGTTGCCCCAATCCTCACAGTACTATCTAGCCTGTAACCAATCACATTGCCTTCCACACCTACCCAAATCTGTATTTTTATTTATTTATTTGCTTTTTGCTGAGGCAATTAGGGTTAAGTGACTTGATCAGGGTCACACAGCTAGGGAATGTTAAGTGTCTGAGATCAAATTTGAACTCAGGTCCTCCTGACTTCAGGGCTGGTGCTCTATCCACTGTGCCACCTAGCTGCCCCCCAACTCTGTATTTTCTAAAACTATATGAAGGCTAGTAAGTTCTACTTAAAGGCCTTTGGTTATTAAGAAATCATAGATCCAATTTATTGATTATTGTTAGCCTTACCAATAAGCTGATCATGATCAAATCATTGTCTCTCAATTTTCCTTAATTTCCAAGTATAACAATCTTCTAAGACTAGGACATATGAAATCTGTTAAGGGTCAGTATTCTTTTTATCTAGCGCCTTTGATGGTAGTAGCCACAATAGTGATAGGTAATAAAACCAAATTAATTTGCTTGAGAGAACCATAGTTAGGGGGGATCATTCAAAATATAGAGTAAGAATGGGATTTTTTTTTAGTTCAGTACAGCCATGCAAATTCATAAAAAATAATTTCCATATAATGAAATGGGAAGTAATATGCTGTAAGGGATAGAGAGTTAGTTTTGAAGACAGAAAGACTTGGGTTCAGGTCCTTTTTCTGACATAATGCTCATGTGACTTTGAATGTCACTTTACTTTTAGATAATTTTCTAAGACTAACTAGAGTAGATGATTAACTACATTGTTATGGAGATTTCCTCATCTAGTTTCTCCAGACCAATGGAATTACATCTAATTCCTCTCCAATAAAAATTTAAATATAATAACCCTAAAGTGACAAAATTATCTCCAAAAAAGAATGGAATTCTGCCAGTTAATATCTCTTCTGGACTTTTTGAAACATGCCATGGAGATTCTAAAGAGAAATGTAAATATTAATGTCTTTCTACCCACCATGAAAGAGAATAGTGGTGGGAAAGGAGAAGAAGAAGAGAGGAAAAAAATGAGATTTGGAGTACTGTGATGTTCCATATCTTCCATAGAGATAGATTTTATCCTAAGTGCTCTGAAGATGGGCATTGCTATATACCTGTGTTGGGTGTTACCAACAGCTAGGACAGGGCAATTCTTGGCACATATTAATATGTGTTTGTTGACAGTTTTGAGGAAAGAAAGAGTAAGATAGGGTGACTCCAGAAAAACTATTTTTCTGATCAAGTTTGGCTACATGGTGGAATTCAGGTTTGCACATTTTTGCCCACTTGAGAACTGGAGAGTAATATCGCAATTTATATTTTACAAACTCTGCTAGATCTGATGATCAGAGTATGTGTACCTCTTTTTCAAATGAAGGATTCAATTTTTAATCAAGGGGATCCTTTCTGATTCATGATACCGAGTTTAATAAATGTTGAAAGACTGATTGATCTTATCAACATGACAGTTTTTTGGATAGTACCAAATAGGAGAAGGCAAAATTTTATAATTTGTCCTCTTCACCTTCATTCCAAACATTTGGAAGGGCATTAGACATTAGTTATTATATTTCCATGAATGCCTGAGTAGGCAAGTACCTAATATTATTAGAATTATCCCATAGGACCATAGATTGGGAAGTGGAAGGGACCTTAGAGTCTGTAGAATCCAATATCTTCAGTTTACAGAAAAGAAACTTAGATCCCAATACTTAAGTGACTTGTGTATAATCACACAGCTAATATTTGAGGTAGAATTGAACCCAAGTTTTCCTGTTTCCAAATCCAATGATCTATTCATTATTCCATTCCATCTCATATTAAGGTTCTTTGTAGAAATGTTATTTTCCATTAAACTATAAGCTTCATGAGTGCATGAACACCCTGCACCTAGAAGAACTCTTTAAAAATAGTAATAACTTCACTGTTTGTTAGAATTGAAGTTAATAGTATATGTGTTTTCAGCATATGTAACTGCAAACTTTTTAATATTTTCAATTTGGCAAAATCAACTCCAAATAAGAACAAATGGATGTGTGAGACATATGGGGAAAGAAAATTCCAAGTTCTTGACCTGCTTAAGTTAGAGAGAGGAACTTTGAGAAATGTATTTAACAAACACAATGGAATTGAGAACATTTTTCCTTCCTTAATTCTTCATCTTCACTTTGCCTGACATCTGGTTTCTCGGAAACCAAGACAAGATGAAACATTCCATTCTAACTGCATAAGTTTCCCATAGTTTTTTTTTCTTTTATTAAGGTGACAAAAAACCACAAGCATATGTTTTTCTTATTTAAAGTAAAATATTTATTGAATAATATTGTACAGAGAATGATAAGTGGAGAGATTAAAGTAAGTAGGAATAACCCAACTTTAGCATATTCATATAGCATAAGTTCATCACTTGAAAGATGAAGGTGATTCATACTGGTGGAGACAAATGATTGATGTCACTGTTGAAAGAGTGTTAAATATTGAATATTGAAATGTATCCATAAGTGAGAATGAAGTCTCTCTAAGTCTTCACAAGATGTCACAACTTTGCCAGAGAAATGAATACCTTTGATTAATAATTTTCATTTCCTTAACTAAAAACAGTCAATTTGACAGGTTTACAGATGGCATAAACTAAACTAAGTTATTCTTTCCGAGATTTTCTTGATCAAATAGTACCTACTATACTGCCTTGCTATTTTAGGAGTTATTTTGGTTTGAGGACAATTTCAAGAATATTGCATATGAAAATGATTTTAGAAGAACATATTTTTATGTGTCAAAAAAGTTAATTTCTCTCATGTGAGTGAATTAAGAACTTAAAATCTAGTCCTGATGGGCCTCCATTTCCTAATCTATAGAATTGGGTAGTATTTGTACCAGTTCATAGTATTATTATGTAAAAATCCAAAAGTACTATGGAAATGTGAAATATTTATGAAAAATATGAAAGTATTGGGAGAGCATAGAAAGGGGTTTTACCAGGAGAAAGGAAACATACAATGAGGTCGGGGCATTCCCTTAGCTGGCAGGCTAAAACCTAAAAGAGACTTAGCACCCCAAAAGAGTTAGCTAGTTATAAAGAGAAAAGTGGGATTAGGAGAGGTTCCAAAAGGCATGGAAGAGGGCTAAGGGGAGGCAGAGGGCTGTGGCAGGCTGACCCAAAAGAAGCCAGTCAGTATGGAATGGCCATAAGTAGATTTTATTGGAAAAATTTAACCTCAGGGACATGACTGGGATTTCTGACAGAACATGGCAAGATGAACCTTAGGACAAGGCCCAAGAACCCCACAAGGAGAGGTCCTCAGAGGTTTGACATAAATTGGATTTCAGATTGGACAAATTCCCCGGAGGGTGGAATCATGGAGCTAAATTGATCTAATACACTAATAAAATGCACTAATACAATGCTTCTCCCCGTTTGTCCAGGGAGCAGTTCTTCAGTTTCTCTTTGCCCAACACACATTCAGGACCTCATCCACATCAACTACAAACTCCTGATTAAATATATGCTAGATCCCCACTCATAATAACCTTCAAAAAAAGAGTTTATTACAAAAGAGATTAATCATAATACTTAATCACCTACAAAGTGATTATTTTATATTTATATTATATAATCTAGGTTCACTAGATTAGCCCAATAGAGTGACTCATTTCTTCCTAAGGAGAGGATACCACATAAGTAGTTCTAAATAGATATGAATTATGAAACCAGCCATGTACCCTCAGGTATAGATAACTGACAGTACATTTGACTTACTATATTTTGCTAAATTCTGTTTTTATTTTTATTTTCCTCTTGGCCCTGTCTCTGACTTTCTGGGGTTCTAAAACATGCCTTCTCTAGTCTTTCCTCATCCCAGCATTTTTCTCAGTCTGGGGCCTCCTTGCCCTGAAAAAATCAAATATCTCTTCAATCTGTTCACTCTCAGAATTCTCTCCCCTTTTCCCACAGATTAATTCCTCTGAGAGTTTTATTTTATGGAAGGCCATGATTATCTTTCTTTATTATCTTCCTGGTTTGTTCTTCACTTTCTGGACTTCCAAACCATGCCTTTACACCACATACCACCCTCCTTTGCTGTTCAGCTTCCTTTTATGCCTTATCATCCCTCATTGGAATGTAAGTGCCTTAAGGACAGAAGTTATCTTTCTTTCTTTTTAAGTTACAAACTGTCTTTCTTTTTGCTTGTATTTGTATTTCTCTGCTTAGCAGATTGCCTAGCACATTATAATAACACATTAATAAGTGCATGTTTTCTTTATTCCTACAAATGTTAATTTTTAAACATTATATATGTTAATTAATAATAAGGATAAATAGCTCACTAATTGTTGTTGTTTAATCATTTTAGCCTTTTTGTGATCCTGTTTGGGGTTTTCTTGGCAAAGATACTGGAGTGGTTTACCATTTCCTTCTTATTTTACAAATCAGGAAACTGAGGCAGATAGGTTTAAGTAACTTGCTCAGGCTCACATATCTGAGGCTAAACTTGAACTCAAGTTCTCCTGAGACCAGGACTTGTAATCTAACCACTATACCACCTTGTTGCCTTTCCCTTACACTTAGTTAGATTTAAATTAGAAGAGAAAGTGGGATTATTTAGTATGTCATATCTACTTACTTTCAATGGTCTTTATGACTTTTTCACCAGCCAGGAAAAACTGTCTCTTTTTAACTAGCATAATCCTTCCTAGTTCCCAGTCTTTTGAAGACTGAAACTGTTTTAAATTTTGCATGAAATTGCTTATTCTTTAAATGTTCTGCTGGGCATCCTGTTGCTTTATAATCTGGTCATTAGTGAATCAGAACTATTGACCCACATGGTCTCTTTCCTAAAGGAGTTTGTAATTTTTTAATTCTTTAACAGCTTGTTAGGAAACAAGCATCCAGGCCACTGACAGATTTTCAAGTCTCCTAATATTCCCCTTCTCCCACTATCTCTACCTCAATGGAATCAGAGACTCTTGCCCACCTCAGTAGATAAACCTTTTTGCCTTATCTTTCTAAGAACCAAAGTTTCCAAGCCCGGCTGTTTCTGGTGGTCTTGGGGACAAAAGATGCTTCGTATTCCTTTATGTTATATTCCTTAAATTCCTTTGAGAATGAGAACTACAAGCTCTTGCTGGAAAAGGTTGTCTCATTGGCTTTTGTATTCCATCATTGCATTTTTTACATTTTGCACAATGCCTAACACATAATTAACCTTAATAAATTACCTTTTTATCAGCCTTTCTATCAGTCTCTTATTATTTTCTGTAAAACACATTTAAACAAAAAAGTACTTGAATATTCAGATGGATTTATTACCTTATCCCATGTTTGCCCATCCTATATGATTTTCCTTTGTAGTATTAGCATGCCCTTTCTGACCTCCTAGGCTATTAATTTTTTTACCTGTTTTATGTGTACAGTTTTTTTTTAAATAGGTATACAGTATTTTACTTACTTTGGCAATAATTCTTATAGGAATTAGCAAAGGACATTGTTCTAGCACTATTTACTCTGGAAGAGTTCAAGTCGTAGAATAGTGTTTTTGGAGATGTCTGTATTTTTCGAAGTATTAAATAATCTTTCCTTTTTACTTCCCCTCTCTTAAGCTTGTAAGCTACTCTTGCTCTACTTGGGCTAATTGGCTGGTTCTCTGTAATGAGAGGAGAATCTGAGAAGATCTAGATTTTGACCTGTACTTTTCCATAGCTAGTCTCCTTGACTAATCTTAGGAGGACTCAGAAGAACTTGTTTTACTGTTTTTGGAACAACTCTGTTAGTTTTGAGGAAGACAGATTGAAACTCTCAATCCTAATTCAGTTGGCTTACATATAGACACAGATTTATTAATTTTTCCTCACAGATGTTAGTAACAAACTTAGGTACAAGCTTTCACACTTTCCCCAAACATCTTTGTCTTCTTCTTTGCCAAACTGCAACCTTTTCATTCTATCACACTCAATGCAAAGTTACCTTCTTAGTTAGATATAGGTTCCCTTATTCTCTACAAAAAGAAGCAGGTATATATATTTCTGTACATATCTACATATTTGTATTGCTTATGACTACTTATCATTTCATCTTCTTGGTATTTGACATCTCTGTATTGAGGCTGAATTCTTCTATTATGATTTTTAAAATCTTTTCAGCTTAATTAGAGAGAGTAACTAAACTTAACTAAAAAAAAGTAAAAAAGTAAAGTAACTGAAGTTAGTTACAAACCAATGACACTGTAATTATTCTGTTATGTTTTGCTATCCTATATTATTTATATATACCAGACTATATTGCAGGGGCAGATAAAATAATTGCATTTTGTTATTGAATTAGAGTATTGAGATACAAGCACATCTTTTGTAGGCTCAATAAAGACACATTTGGGACAACTCCAATAGTAGACAGGATGATGGGGATGATAAATACTTCATTCTCTTCCCACATGGTTTTGATTACCTTTGCTCTTTAGTTTGAATCCTTCATTCTACATAGCTAGAGAATGAGTATTTGTTATTGTTGCATGGTTATTACCTTAAGGATTCATGACTTTTTAGTGAGGATTCTCATTTCACTGACACAGAGGGCAATTTCTCTATGTCTTAATGGGCTGTTTAGTGACATGCTATGGCCAAAATTAAAGTTAAAATTTTTTTACCTGGCAGGCTAATATCCTGCTGATGCAAACCTCTCTGAACTTAGGTAGCATAATAGCTAACATTTATAACATACTTTTAGGTTGGCAAAGCACATTAAATATATTACTTCAATTGATCTGTGCAAAAAATCTGCAAAGTAGGTGCTATTCTTATTCCTATTTCACAGATGAGGAAACTGTGTCTAAGAAAGGTTAAAATATTTCCTCATTGTAAGTGAGGAAGTGAGTGTCTTAAGAAGATTTGAACCTGGGATTTCATGATTCTAAATTCAGTGTTTTATCCAATACATTAGTTGGGAACAGTGAGGCTAGACTACAGAGAAGAGATATACATGTATGCTGCCATATCAGACTTCAAATTGCCAGAACTTGCACTCTTGGGACAGACTTTAAGAGCTTAGGGCCACCTCTGCACAGTGCTGAGACAAAATATAGGAAAGTGGAGGACTTTCTGTATAATCCATGTTATGGGACTAAGTTTGAAACTCCAGATCCTTACACTGAATTGGGAAGTGTCCACTGAAAACGAGTAAGCAAGATTCCTATAGCATTTTACTTAGGGAGGCAGGGTTTAGGTGTTGTCATTGCAATAAATAAAAGGACCCTGGAATTAGGTGGAGAAGCATTCATTAGGGGCTGGAAGCCAGGTCATACTAATTCTCCAGAACCATTGTTAAATTTTCAGTATGACTATTTATTTCTCTCTTGGAAAGCAGAAAATGCTGCAAAATAAGGTTTGTTTTACTATTTTGTGGATCATTTAGGCTTAAGAAATAAAAATAAAGAAAAGATTATTATTAGATTAAATTATGTCTCATGTACATTTGTGTTTGAGAAAAAATAGCTGTTAAGTACCAGTACACTACTGGAAGCAATGGTTAACTAAAAATAAGAATGGGTTGGTGGATGGAATATAGAAATAAGCTTTTATCTGCTGATTAATGAGCCTGAGGGGTTAGATTAAAGTTGCTATTTATCATAAACCAGGAATTGGAGCTGGGAACTGGATGCACTCTGTCTTCCTCAGTCTAAAGGGAACCTCAAATACATCCACATGGTCTAGAAAGAAGGTACTGATTTCTAAAGGAGGGAGAGAAGAGTTTTGGTAAATAGCAAAAAAAAAAATTCAGTGACAGGATGGTTTCTCAGACTGAAGGGTATCAAAGCAAGATCAGAGGCAGCATCATTTAAAGGAAGAAGCTATGGATTGAGAGTCAGAAGATGACCTATATGTTTATGGGCAAATTATTAAGTCATTTGCCTCTGTTTGCTCATCTGTAAAGTGGGGATAATAATAAAATACAATAACACTTAGCTTCCAAGGATGTTGTAAAGATCAAATGAGATAACAGCTATAAAGCACTTAGCACAGTGTCCAGCAAACAATAGGTACTATATAAATTAGCTATTATTATCAATGTTAATTCAAAAGAATTATCAAGTGAATTTAGGAAGCCTCTAAGCCTATCAGGTGGAACACATTTATTGGATTATAGATTTATAGGATTATAAAATCCCCTAAAAAGGGGACCTTAGAGACCATTGAAACCAATGGTTTCATTTTTGTAGATGAGAAAAAAAAGTTGAAAATTAAAATGTCTTGCGCAGAACCTGCATCAGGATTCAAACTCAGGTCTCTCTGACTTCTAGCCCAGTGTTCAATCCTGTACCACCTCAGTGTCTCATCTTAATCCAACATGAGGACTTCTATTCAGTTTTTAGACCCTTTTCATTGATGAGGACTCAGATACTAGACCTTCTACACTCAATGCTTGGGTAGAATGCCACTTTTTCTATGGTTCTCAGCTCTTCATTCTATTCCTCAGTTCTCTACTTCTCTTATTTGATTTTATTTTTTATTTATTTTTTATTAATACTTTTTACTTGCAAAACATATATATGGGTAATTCCTAAACATTAACCCTTACAAAGCTTTCTGTTACAAATTTCCCTCCCCTACTTCCCACCCCTCCCCTAGATGGCAGGATATTCACTACATGATAATTATGTTAGAATACTTAAGAAATCGAATATATGTATAGTTATTGCATCATTTTTTGTGCAGGAGAAATCTTATCTACAAGAAAGAATAATCTGATAAAGGAAATACAATGCAAGCAAACCTCAATAGAGAACATGAAAATGTTATGTTGTGGTCCACATTTCACATCCCTCTCTCTAGGTGTATATGGCTCTCTTCACCGAAAAATTGGAACTGGTTTGAAACATGTCATTGTTGAAGAGAGTGATGTCCATTAGAATTGACCATCATATAGTCTTGTTGTTGCTGTGAATAATGATCTCTTGGTTCTGCTCACTTCACTGAGCATTAGTTCATGCAAGTCTCTCCAGGCCTCTCTGAAATCATTCTGCTGGTCATTTCTTACAGAGCAATAATATTCCATAACATTCATATACCATAATTTATTCAGCCACTCTCCAATTGCTGGGCATCCATTCAGTTTCCAGTTTCTAGCCACTACAAAAAGAGCTGCCACAAACATTCTTGCACATGTGGGGCCCTTTCCCTCCTCTAAGATCTCTTTGGGATATAGGCCCAATAGAAACATTGCTGGGTCAAAGGGTATGCACAGTTTGATAGCTTTTTGAGCATAGCTCCAAACTGCTCTCCAGAATGGCTGTATCCGTTCACAGCTCCACCAACAATGTATCAGTGTCCCAGTTTTCCCACATCCCCTCCAACATTCATCATTATCTTTTCCTGTCATTTTAGCCAATCTGACAGGTGTGTAGTGGTACCTCAGGCTTGTCTTAATTTGCATTTCTCTGATCAATAGTGATTTGGAGCAACTTTTCATATGACTAGAGATGGTTTTAATTTCATCATCTGAAAATTGTCTGTTCATATTCCTTGACCATTTATCTCTTGGAGAGTGGCTTGAATTCTTATAAATATGAAACAATTTTCTCTATATTTTAGAAATGAGGCCTTTATCAAAACCCTTAAATGTAAAGATGATTTCCCAATTTGTTGCTTCCCTCCTAATCTTGTCTGTATTAATTTTGTTTGTACAGAAAATTTTTAACTTAATATAGTCAAAATTATCTATCTGGTGTTCAATTAGGAGTTCCAGTTCTTCTTTGGACATAAATTTATTCCATTTCCACAGGTCTGAGAGGTAAACTATCTTATGTTCCTCTAATTTGCTTACAATATCACTCTTTATATCTAGATCATGAACCCATTTAGATCTTCTTTTGGTGTTCAGTGTTAGGTATGGGTCAAGCCCTAATTTCTTCCACACTAGTTTCCAATTTTCCCAGCAGTTTTTGTCAAATAGTGAGTACTTATCCCAAAAGCTGGGGTCTTTGGGTTTATCAAACACTAAATTGCTAACATTATTACCTAGCTTGTCCTGATATCCTATCCTATACCACTGATCGACTGCTCTATTTCTCAGCCAGTACCAAATGGTTTTGATGACCACTGCTTTATAATATAGTTTTAGATCTGGTACAGCAAGGCCACCTTCATCTGTCTTTTTTTTTTTCATTAATTCCCTTGAAATTCTTGACCTTTTGTTCTTCCAAATGAACTTTGCTACTATTTTTTCTAGGTCTGTAAAATAATTTCTTGGGAGTTTGATTGGTATGGCGCTAAATAAATAAATTAGTTTGGGTAGTATTGTCATTTTTATTATATTTGCTCAGCCTACCCATGAGCACTTAATGTTCTTCCAATTAACTAGGTCTGATTTTATTTGTGTGGAAAGTGTTTTGTAGTTTAGTTCGTATAGTTTCTGACATTCTCTTGGCAAATAGATTCCCAAATATTTTATGCTATCATCTGTTATTCTGAATGGAATTTATTTTTGTATCTTTTGCTGCTGAACTTTGTTAGTAATATATAAGAATGCTGATGATTTATGTGGATTTATTTTGAATCCTGCAACTTTACTAAAGTTGTGAATTGTTTCTAGTAGTTTTTTAGTTGAGTCTCTAGGGTTCTCTAAGTATACCATCATGTCATCTGCAAAGAGTGATAATTTGGTTTCTTCATTACCTACTCTAATTCCTTTTATCTCTTTTTCTTCTCTTATTGCCAAAGCTAACATTTCTAATACAATATTAAATAGTAATGGTGACAGTGGGCAGCCTTGTTTCACTCCTGATCTTATTGGGAATGGTTCTAGTTTGTCTCCATTACATATGATGCTTGCTGATGGTTTTAAGTAGATGCTACTAATCATTTTAAGGAAAACCCCATTTATTCCTATACTCTCTAGTGTTTTTTAATAGGAATGGGTGTTGGATTTTATCAAATGCTTTTTCTGCATCTATGGAGATAATCATATGTTTTTTGTTAGTTTGGTTATTGATATAATTGATTATGCTGATAGTTTTCCTGATATTGAACCAGCCCTGCATTCCTGGTATAAATCCTACTTGGTCAAGATGTATTATCTCAGATATAACTTTCTGTAATTTCGTTGTTAAAATCTTATTTAAAATTTTTGCATCAATATTCATTAGGGAAATGGGTCTATAGTTTTCCTTCTCTGTTTTCACCCTACCTGGTTTAGCTATCAGCACCATATCTGTATCATAGAAGGAATTTGGTAGTATACCTTCTGTCCCTATTTTTTCAAATAGTTTGTATAGTATTGGAATTAATTGTTCTTTGAATTTTTGGTAGAATTCACATGGAAAACCATCTGGCCCTGGAGATTTTTTCTTAGGGAGTTGATTAATAGCTTGTTCTATTTCTTTTTCTAAAATAGGGCTATTTAAATAATTTACTTCCTCTTCTGTTAACCTGGGCAATCTATATTTTTGTAGATATTCCTCCATTTCATTTAGATTATCAGATTTATTGGCATAAAGTTGGACAAAGAAAGTCCTAATTATTACTCTAATTTCCTCTTCATTGGAGGAAAGTTCTCCCTTATCATTTTTGAGACTAACAATTTGATTTTCCTCTTTCCTTTTTCTGATCAAATTAACTAAAGGCTTATCTATTTTGTTGGTTTTTTCATAAAAGCAACTCTTAGTTTTATTTATTAATTCAATAGTTTTCTTATTTTCAATTTTATTAATCTCCCCTTTTATTTTCAGAATTTCCAATTTGGTATTTAATTGAGGGTTTTTAATTTGCTCTTTTTTTAGTTTTTTTAATTGTAACCCTAATTCATTGATCTTCTCTTTCTCTATTTTATGCAAATAAGCATCTAGAGATGTAAAGTTACCCCTTATAACCGCTTTGGTGGTATCCCACAAATTTTGGTATGTTGTCTCATTATTGTCATTCTCCTGGATGAAATTATTGATTGTGCCTATAATTTGCTCTTTCACCCATTCATTCTTCAGGATTAGATTATTTAATAATTTCCAGTTAACTTTTGGTCTATTTTCTCCTGGCCTTATATTACGTGTGAGTTTTATTGCATCATAATCTGAAAAGGATACATTTACTATTTCTGCTTTTCTGCATTTGATTTTGAGGTTTTTATGCCCTAACACATGATCAATTTTTGTATAAGTTCCATGAACCCCTAAGAAAAAAGTATACTCCCTTCTATCACCATTCAATTTCCTCCAGAGATCTGTCATACCTAACTTTTCTAACATTTTGTTTATCTCCCTAACTTCTTTCTTATTTATTTTGTGGTTTGATTTATCTAATTCTGAGAGAGCAAGGTTGAGATCCCCCACTAGTGTAGTTGTACTGTATATTTCTCCTTGCATCTCTGTTAGTTTCTCCTCTAGGAATTTGGATGCTATACCACTTGGTGCATATATGTTTAGTATTGCTACCTCTTCATTGTCTATGGTACCCTTTAGTAAAATATAGTTTCCTTCCTTATCTCTTTTAATTAGATCTATTTTTGCTTTTACTTGATCTGAGATAAGGATTGCTAACCCTGCTTTTTTTTTTTGTTCACTTGAAGCCTAAAAGATTCTGCTCCAGCCCTTTACCTTCACTCTGTATGTATCTCTACGTTTTAGATGTATTTCTTGTAAACAACATATTGTAGGATTCTGGCTTTTAATCCAGTCCACTATCTGTTTCCGTTTTATGGGAGAGTTCATCCCATTCACATTCACAGTTAAAATGACTATATCTATATTTCCTGCCATCTTATTTACCCAAAGTTATATTTTCTCTTCCCTTTCCCCTTACTCCCTTTCCCTCTCCCCAGTATTTTGTTTTTGATGACCACCTCCCTCTAACAGTCCTCCCCCTTTAAAACCCTCCCTCTTTTTTACACCTTTCCCCTAATCCTTCTATTAATTTATCCCTTTCTTTTCCTCCTTTCCCTCCTACTTCCCTATACAGAGGGCCAAGTTTTTCCCTGAAATCAAATGTTTCTGATATGCTCTTTTAGAGCCCAATCTAATGAGAGTAAGATTTACACAATACTCATCACCCTCCCTTCTTAGGGATTTTCTGTCTCTTCACGAGACTTTGCCTTATTTTACCTCCTTTTTATTTTTATTTTATTTTACCTCCATTCCCCTCCCCCCCCTTTTTTACAGTATGATGTACCTTCCACCTCTAATTTCTTTCTGATTATTATCAAAGTAAAATCAAATTATACCACCATTATTTAAGGATACCCCTAGTAGAGATATAGTTCTCGAGAGTTCTTTCCTTTTTACCTTTTTACGCTTCTCTAGAGTTCTGTGTTTGGAGGTCAAATTTTTTGTTCAGATCTGGTCTTTTCATTAGAAATAGGTATAATTCTCCTGTATCATTGAATGACCATCTTCTTCCCTGGAAGATGATGCTCATTCTAGCTGGATAGCTTATTATTGGCTATAATCCAAGTTCTTTTGCCTTTTAGAATATCTGATTTCAGGCCCTTCAATTCTTCAATGTGGAAGCTGACAGATCCTGTGTAATTCTAATTACAGTTCCTTGGTATTTGAACTGTTTTTTTCTAGCAGCTTGTAATATCTTTTTCTTGGTGCGATAGTCCTGAAATTTGGCCATGATATTCCTTGGGGTTTTAATTTTGGGGTCTCTTTCAGGAGGTGATCGGTAAATTCTTTCAATCCCAACTTTGCCTTCTGATTCTAAAACATCAGGGCAATTCTCTTTCATGATTTCTTGGAAGATAGCATCAAGGTTCTTTTTTTCATTGTGACTTTCAGGGAGTCCAGTAATCCTTAGATTGTCTGTCCTGGATCTGTTTTCCAAGTCAGTTGTTTTTCCTAGGAGATATTTCATATTTTCTTCTATTTTTTCATTTTTTTGTTTTTGTTTGACTGATTCTTGAAGTCTTATTGAGTCATTCATTTCAATTTGTTCAATTTTAATTTTTAAGGTATTATTTCCTTCAGCTATCTTTTTTAGCTCCTTTTGTAACTGGCCAATTGAATTTTTTGGTTCATTGCATTCTTTTTCCATTTTGCCAATTTTATTTTTCAGTGAATTGTTGTCTTTTACCAATTCACTATTTTTATTTTCTTGTGATTTGGTAATGTTTTCCAATTCAACGATTTTGTTTTTCAGTGAATTGTTGTCTTTTTCCAGTTCACTAATTTTGTTTTTCAGTGAATTTTGTCTTTTTCCAATTCACTAATTTTGTTTTTCAATGAATTGTTGTCATTTTCCAAATCACTAATTTTGTTTTTCAGTGAATTTTTGTCTTTTTCCAAATCACTAATTTTGTTTTTCAGTGAATTGTTGTCTTTTTCCAATTCACCAGACTTATTTTCCAGTTTTTCACATCTTTGTTGCAGGGCGATATTTCCTTCTTGCACTGCTCTCAATTTATTTCCCCAATCTTCTTCTAGCTCTCTTTTGAGATTCTTTATGCAGTCTTCCAGGTAAGTCTTCTGAAAGGGAGACCGGCTTAAGTCCACCCCTGTGGCTTTATCTGGGATTGTTTTCAGAATCTCAGGATCTGGGGACTGCTCTAGTTTCTCTCCATAAAAGCTGTCTAAGGTGAGAGCTCTCTTTTTCTTGCTCATGATTTTCAGCAGAGGTATCAGTCACCAGCAGGGAATTCTGCAGCAGCAGCAGCAGCAGCAGCAGCAGCAGCAGCAGCAGCAGCAGCAGCAGCAGCAGCAGGGATTTCAATTTGCCCTGGGGCAATTTGCCGAGTTGACTTCTGGTCTGGGGCTGATCTTGCTAGATCCGCACTAGGACCACATTTTCAGCTGCTCTCAATCCACCCTTTATCAAAGGTAGACCTGCCAAAGCACCTGCCCCGCAAGCAGAGCAAAGTGGCCCAAGCATCTCCCAGAGACTTCCTGGCAGCCTAAAATCCTCTGCTCTGTCCCAGCCCCAGACTTGAATCCCAGCTGTGCACTGGCATCTGAGCGCTGGGAGCTGCTCAGTCCCCTGCCCGTCTAAAACTGACCTCAGAAGTTCTTTCAAAGTAGATATTTGATAGAAGTGCATTGTAGTCCAAGTGTTTGGTGGAGCCCTCACTCCAAAACCAGTTCGGAGGCTCAGTTTGTCTGGGTTTGAGGGAAGGTCTCAGGAGCTCACAGAGGATGCTGTCTTCAGTTCGCCATCTTGACTCCACCCCCCTCTTTACTTCTTTTAGAGGTGGCAGTGAGCCTCTTTTCAGTCTAGGGGGTTTGGTTCGAATAGATTATTCTAATTTAAATATTAATTTGAATAGCCCTCACTGATCAAAAAACTCCACCTTCTTCACTTATGCTTTATTTCTGTCTAATGGGTCAAATTATATGAATGTAGTGTAATGGAGCCAACCCCATAAAGATGACTTTATTATCTTGTTTATAGTTTCTTTACTTGTAAACAAAGTTTAAAAAAAAGAATAACATCAAAGTAAGCAGTTTAAAGGCGTGTCCCCAGTTTAGGAACTCCTATTCATTGTTCAGGTGTCTGACTTCAGCTGTTATCCATCAGCTTTTCCCACCAGAAATAACTCCCAATGATGGTTGTAGAAAATATCCCCATTCTTTTCTTACTTATGGCTTAAACACACATACACATATATGTATATTATATGTATATACATAATTTGTATATATTATGTGTGTATATATGTATGTGTATATCTCTATCTACACAAGCAATGCAGGGATTTATTTTGCATATTTGTTATGAGTTTTTTTCTCTCTCAGTGGACGGGAAAGAAAGAATAAATTTCTGTTTGTTGAAAAATAATTTAAAAGGAGTCAATCAGAGAAGAACTAAATAATTGCCATATGACAATGAGAGTACAATTAATATTATCTAACATAAATTTGGTGAAACTTTTTTTACAATTTTATCACTCTATTTTTTTTTTTTTTTTGCTGAGGCAATTGGAGTTAAATGACTTGAAGAGAATCACACAACTAGGAAGTATTAAGTGTCTGAGGCCAGATTTGAACTCAGCTCCTCCTGACTTCAGGACTGGTACTCTATCCATTGTACCAACTAGCTGCCCTTATCGCTCTATTTTAACATGTTTGGTTTCTTTTATAATCCTACATGTTTTATTTTATTCTTTTAAAAGCATTATTCTGAGAAGAATTCTATAAACTTTGCCAGATTATTGAAAAAACACATGCTGTTAAGTACATCAAAAGAATAGGAATGAATGCACCAGCCCTGAAGTCAGGAAGACCTGAGTTCAAATCTGGTCTCAGACACTTAATACTTCCTAGCTGTGTGAGCCTGGGCAAGTCACTTAACCCCAATTGCCTCAGTAAAAAGAAAAATAAAATAAAATAAAATAAAAAACAAAAGAATAGAAATGGAAATGGAGAAATAAATGTTAGAGACTGCCCAAGACTGAAGTTTGTGAGTGTGTGAATGGCAATAAGATAAGGGGGAAAGGAATTTAATGCTAGGGGATAGTTTATAGTTGAATCAGGGTTTGAAAGGAATAAAATAAAGCAAAACAGGGATGATAGGCAAAGAATACAGTGAAGTAAAGAATTGGAAGACACAGTACATATCAATGGTATGTTAATAGTGAGGCAGGGGAAGAAAGGGAAGGAGTGAAAAACATGATAAAAGAAGAATTTCAGGTTTCAAGATCAATTACAGGGATAATTATGGGCCATGGTCAAGGTGAAAGTATGTCTACTTCCTTTGGTAAAGGTGGAATGAAAGTATAAGTTATGGAACTTGAGGAGATTAGTGACACAGAATGCTGGAGTACTTGAATGGGCATACACATGTATATTTGAGTATCCAAATATTAGAGCAGGAGTTAGGGTAGAAAGGAAAACTTTGAGAAGGAAAGAAAAATGATGTAGAAGTTGGTAGATAAAGAAGCAAAGATCTGATCAGAATGATATAGACAGAATGAATATCAAAGGAGGCATTTATTGCAAGAGATGGTAGCAGAGTGAATTTAGCTTCTAGGAACTTACTAATCTTCCTCATAATTCAGCTACAATGCTCTGTAAAATAATGTCCTTTATCATAAGTCAGCAGCCACATAAAATGAAAGATGACTAAAGCATAAAGCTGAGATCAAATTTATTAGAATGAAACTTTAGTACCTCTTGTGATTTCCAAATAGGTAGAAATTTTGCGTAAGTATTGCAGAATACTTTCAGTTTGCAACATGTTGATTTTGGCCATTGGGAGATTCTGGCTTCAAGCCTGCTATTTGAATTCACATATACATGCACTGACAGGTTGGACACAGGTATCTGAAAATCACAGTAGCTTTAGTCATTGCTCAGTTCTACCCATGGGCCATGAGTTTCCTATCAGTTTTTATTTTTCGCTTGTAAGATGCTTACTAGATAGCACACGTAGGATTCACTCTGTCAGACATCCAACTTAAATTTTAACTTTAGTACTTTAATTTTATTTCTATGAAAGACATTCACTGTTACCCACAAACTCAGGTTTGGGTGGAAGATATTTTTTAGACAGATATTTAATCCATGAGCAGTCAGAGTTTTTGCTAACAATAGAAACAGGTAGAAACAAGATCATTCTTATCAATTTAAGGTCAATTATGAATAAGAAATAAATTTTAAAATAAAAACAAAAAATAAAAAGAAATCAATTTCTCTTTTCAAATATAAGTTTTTCTGACTAAAATAAGGTATGAAGTAAATTAATTAGTACAATATTTAATAGAGTATTTAGCTATTTGTAATAACTGAAAGTAAAACATTTCTCTAAATAAAAGGAATCATCTGTTTTTGTTCAGTGTGTTTTGTTTTTATTATACTTTAACAGAATCAAGAAATAGTTCTAAGAAAGAAAAGTGTAAGGGAATTTTTTTTATCATTTGGAAATGAGGATATTAATCACTCTTGAAATGTTCAGAAAAATGTGAAGAAAAGAAAACCCACCTCTTTATCAAAGAGAAGGGAGATATGCAGCACAATTACTGATTCTAAGATGTTTAGATAATGCAATTCATTTATATGCATATTCATATATATGTATATATGCATATATTTCTATACATGTATAAGCGAATATATATATATATATATAATATTTCCAAATATATTCCTTATCAAACCCCATAATATCTCAGTCAGTCTCTCTCTCTCATTCTCTTTATAGACATATATGTTTGTGACTGTTTGCATGTATATATGTAAGTATATATATATTCATAGCAATCCCTATCTAGAATCTTACTGAACAGAAGTGACCTCAGATTTTCAAATGAAGGTAGACTTTTCCTCTACTGATCCTCTTATAAAAGATGAGAAGTAATTGGTTTGGGGACTTTAAGTAGTTTGAGTAGATTCAAGAAAACATTCCTAAGAATTTATCATTGATGATTTGCTGTAATTAGACATTCAGAAGACCACACCAATTCCACAATCCTACAAGGGGGCATTGACAGCTGAGGTGCTGAGAGTGGAGAACTTGGATTTTCACTTTTACTACCATACTGAGTTCCTTCTGTCTCATCTTTTCTAGCCTGAAGACTTCTTGAGAGACATTCAGGCCATCATCATCTTTTTTTATTCTTTTGACTAGTACCCCTCAAGACACTTCACTAAAATGTCATCAAACTCTCTGTAGGAGTGCCATTGAAGATAGAGATAATAATGAAAATTAGGATAAATCAATTAAAAATCTATTAGTGAAAATTCAGTCAGTAATCACAAAGGCATTATTTATGTATTGTTCCTAATGATTTCTGGCCTTATCTTTTAATCTCATGATTAATGTTGAAGTCATAATCTCTTTACTTGAGAATCTTAGTGTGTTTTTGTTTATTGTATATCAGTTTTGTGCTTTTCAAAGAAAGGTGGAAGGTAAGAGGGCATACAGACATATGATTTCATCAATGAAGGAAGCTTCTTTTAAAAATTTGGACCTGCCAATGATCTAACTTATTGTCTTAGAGAATCTTCTTGGGACCCTAAGAGGTCACTTGGTTTCCCTCTAATAATACATCTGATACATGTTTCAGTCAAGTCTTGACTCAGATCTTCATGATTTTGACACTTGTTTTCTATCCACAGAGACTCTCATTTTACATCTTTGCATTTATAACTACTTTTGTATTTTTCCATTTGTACTTTATCCTAATTCTCTGGAGGTTATCATTTGTTTTTATGGTGTCTCTTCATTGTATAGGGTGATATATAGTGGAGACAATACTAGATTCAGGATACTTGAGTTCTTATCCTAACTTTGCCATTAGCTTCATGGCTTCATCTTCTTGAGCTCTGTAATAACTTTCCTGAATAGTAGTTTCTTCATGTGTAAAATGAGGCTATTTCCTTACCCACTAAAGACTTTCTATGAGAAGTTAGTCTCCTCTTCTTTTATTGACACATCCTGTAAATGCTTATCTTGGGTACATATTGCTTATCTCTAGGAGACTGTAATTCCTTCAGTGCAAGATCTATTTGTTGCTGTCTTTTTGTAGCTAGCAGTGGATCTGAGATCACTCTCAAAACCCCTATTTGAATTGGTGGGTTAGGTCCCCAGAGGGTGACTGGCTACTTTTCTCCTCAGAGTTTACCAAGAAAGTAAACCTTGAAGGTTTGGGGATTTGTAATACTATTTCTCACAAACCTCTCTTGATATATTTCCCCATTAATTATCAGTTGCTAACAAGATTTAATTAATTTTCACAATTGGGTGTCAACTAAGATGCTAGTTAAGGTAAAAAATATTTTGTACATAAAATCTGAACAGTTTGGGGACATACACTCTAACATATACATATAAAGTCCAGGGGAAAGTGGGCTCAAGCTTTCAAGGGCAAAGAGATAACTCATAACTCTTAGTTGCTATAATTGCTTATTATTATTTTGACAAATTTGACAATTATTTTGAAAAATAGCACAAAATCTTTGCTTACTTAGAATAAATGCTATGAAACATACCCTTAATCACTGACGAAGAAGTTTCTGTGTATGATTGGAGTAGAGGGGATTTGGAGAGAGAACCTGTGGAGGATCTATTTGTAGGGTCTTTATGAAGTCCTCCATTGACATGGTGTAGTTTTGGCTTGGCTATTTGTAGAATCCTGAAGCTTCTTGTTTCCATATATTTAATTTGTCCTTAGCTTTAAATGCAGACAATACCATTTGCTGTGTTTTACTAGGGACATTGCTGTAGTCAAAGATAAAAATGTCCTAAATCTTTTGACTTCAAAATTTGCAAAATCTTCCTCTGGTTAATGGGAAAGGAAGGGGAAAATTCTTACTTTTCTAACTGTCAGTTAATATAGTCAGTTAATAAATGTATGCTTGATTGGATTGGAGAAGTTGGACTAGAAGAATCCTGAGGTCCTTTCCACCTCTAATAGCTGAATTTATTTAGAAGGATATCTCTGGATATTGTAACCTAATGATGGACACTCAGGTATTTTGGAGTCTGCAAATATATGTTCTATTAACATATACTTTTATATGCTGAATAGCCTCAAGATTTAGAGTATCAAGGTATAGGATTCATCCAACCATGGCGCCAGAAAGAAACATTATTTTCAAACATGCATAACTTGTTTCTAAGTGCTCTGTTTACTTTCAGGCTATTTCTTATAAATACAAAAGTTTACTAGTCTTAAAATTTTATGGTAACTGAAAGACTAAGGTTCTCTGATGTCATGTCTGTGTTCCCTCAGACTGCTCTAAATATTTTAAAATCCTACAGCTGCAAGCGTTTTCTTGTCTTTTTCACAATTCTTCAGTTTTGTTTTTTAGACAAAAATGGTTCATACATAATCAATTGCGTCTTTGTGGAAGAAATGAATTACTGAAATTTTAACTATTAAATTCCATTAAAAAGAGGTCATTTTGAAGTGTTCCATTTTTGCTTATAATGTTATTTTTTCTATGATATTATTTTCCATGAATCAGGGAAGACACTTTTTATTTTATTCATCTTACTTTTCTATTCGTTTTATTTGTTTATTAGTATTTTCCCAATTACATTTAAAACAATTTTTACTTTTAAAAAAAATTGAGTTCCATATTCTCTCTCTTATCTCTATCTCATTAATAAAGCTAATGGGAAGTTATATAAAACATTTCCATAACACATGTTGTGATATAAAACATAGATCTTCCCCCCCAAATTTTTTTCTCAAAAAATAAAGTTTAAAAGAGAGGGAGAGTATGCTTCAATCTATATTCAGTCACAATCAGTTCTTTCTCTAGGTATGGATAAAGTCCTTCAGAATAGTCATGGATGGCTGAAAATAGCAAAGGCATTCACAGCTGATCATCCCAGAACATTGCCATTATTTTGGACATAGTATATTTTGTTTTGCTTGGGTTCACGGAGGTTTACAGGTTTTCCTTGAGAGCATCCTGCTCATCATTTCCCAGAGAACAATAATATTCCATCATAATCACATGCCAAAATTTTTTAGCCATTCCCCAGTTTATGGGCATCCCCTCAATTTCCATTTTTTTGCCATGAAAAGAGAGCTGCTATAAATACAAATAAATAAAAGTAAATGAAGATTTAAAAGTTATTTTCCTTTTTAAAAAAATCTCTAAATGGCTCTTATTTTTTAGAAATTTGACTCAGTTCCCTCTTGTTTGAGAAATGAGGTCTTAGAGAAACTTACTTCAAAAGTCTCTTTACAATTACTGCTGCTGACTGTATTTCCCTCCATTTATTCTATTCTCTCTCTCCTTTTATCTTGTCCCTCCTCAAAAGTATTTTGCTATTGACCACTTCCTCCCCCAATATGCCCTTTCTTTTATCACCCTCCCTCCTTCCCATATGTCATCTCCTCCTACTTTCTTGCAGGGTAAGATAGATTTCTATAGCCATACTAAATGTTTGTGTTATTGGGGGCAGCTAGGTGGCGCAGTGGATAGAGCACCAACCCTGAAGTCAGGAGGACCTGAGTTCAAATCTGGTCTCAGACATGTAACAGCTGTGTGACCCTGGGCAAGTCACTTAACCCCAATTGCCTCAGCAAAAAAAAAATAAATAAAAATAAAAAATAAATAAATAAATGTTTGTGTTATTTCCCCTTTAGTTTCTTTCTGTATGTTTGCAATATTTCTTCTTGATGTGGGAGTTCTGGAATTTAAATATTTTATTCCTGGAAATTTTTATTTTGGGATCTCTTTTAGGAGGTGATCAGTGGATTCTTTCAATTTTATTTTATCCTCTGATTCTAGAATGTCAGGACACTTTTCCTTGGTAATTTTTGAAAGATGATATCCAGGCCCTTTTTGATCATGACTTTCAGATAGAGCAATAATTTTAAAGTTACCTCTCCTGGATCTAATTTTTTTAGGTCAGTTGTTTTTTCAATGAGATATTTCACTCCCCCTCCCATTTTTCTTTTTTTTTTTTTTTTGGTTTTGCTTCCTTGTATCTTGATTTCTCATAAAGTCATTAGCTTCCATTTGCTCAATTCTAATTTTTAAGGAATTATTTTCTTCAGTGAACTTTTGTACCTCCTTTCCCAATTGGCCAATTTGCTTTTTAAGGCATTCTTTTTCTCATTAGCTTTTTATATTTCTTTTTGCACCACTCTCAATTCTCTTATTTTTTCCTCTAACTCTCTTACTTGATTTTCAAAATCCATTTTGAGCTCTTTCATGGTCTGAGCCCAGTTCTTATTTTTTTGGAGATACATGATACAGGAACTTTGACTTTGTTATATTCTCTGAGTATGTATTTTGATCTTTGTCAACATAGTAACTTTTTATGGTCAGAAATATTTTCTGTTGCCTGCTCATTTTCCTAGCCTATTACTTAGCTTTTAACTCATTGTTAAAGCTGCCTCCACCACCATTGCCCAGACCCACTCTTGGTTTGCTTTTACTAAGACCCTCTCACCTATTGACAACCTTTTCTGCTGACCTTGCAAGTAGTCTTGGGCTTCTCTGAGCTGAGAGGTCTAGAAACTCCCATTGTTGTGGCTGATTCAGATGCTCTGCTTTCCTGACGCTGGTGCTGATGCTGGGGCTACACTGGACTGTTTTGCCCCAGGACTGCATCCTCAACTCCCACCCTGGTTCCATTGACTTTTTTTACTGACCTTCTAAATTGCCTTCAGCTGGAACATGTACTACTCCATCACAGCTTGCTGTTCTGATGCTTTGAAATTTATTTAGAGCCATTATTTAAAGGAATTTAGAGTGTTTTGAGGGAAAAGTTGGCGAGTTCCTGCCTTTATTCTACCATCTTGGCTCTGCCTCCAGGGAAGACACTTTAAAAATGAACACAGAGAAAAATTTCTTTTGTTTCTGGGGCCATTGGAGCATTGAGATCTACACTCTATATAGTTTTTATGAATTCTTAATCAGTGTGGGGAACTCAAGGCTTTGTCCAAGCTACCAAAATGTTCAGGGTGCTAAAGACATTTGTAGTCTTCAGCAATATGGAAACAGACAAGATCAACATTCAAAAAGTTATTTATCAAAGAGCATTCTGGCAATCACTTTAAATAAGCTCCTCTACAATCTCCTTCTATACATCCCTTCCGCCCCATCTATACACATATAAACTGCTTCAGCAGTGGTTAAAGGCATGTTTCATAGCATTTATTCCAATTAAGCAAACACTTTGTGCTACTTGCCTTGAGCACAAAAATTGCTAGTTACATCTGTGTTGCATATATTTAATGAGTGTGTGTGTGTGTGTGTGTGTGTGTGTGTGTGTGGACATGTAGCTACTAGTCTTAAAGCAAAAAGGAAAAATTATGATGGTAATTACACAAGGTAGCAAAATGATCTCCTCAGAGAATCTTTAGGATTTGTCTTGATGGTACTGAATAAATACTTCTTTGATTCTGATAGCCTATAATAAGAAATTACTTTATCTCCATTCTATTCCCCCTCAGCCCCACCAGGGACAAAAAGAAAATTGGGGCAAAAATGTTTTATGATTAGTATGAAAATCTCCAGTGATTAATAAAATTAAGTTAAAGAAAAATTTTAGACATTTATGCTTTAATATTTCTTAATTTTTCTTTTTCAGCAGTATATACTATAAAAGAACATTTCTGAATCTCAATGAAATGATAAACTTTGATTAATATTTCTAGATATGGCAAATGACTTTCAGTAAGCATGAGCATAAACACATGATGGCTTCAAGAAAACATGGTTTTCTGATGTTTTTTGAAATTCTAATGTTCTTTTGTCTTTAAACATATTCAAAAAATAAACAAGAATCAGCTCTGCTTGGCTCTGTGAGATAGCTAATAATTGGAATTCAGTTATGAAACTGGCTTTGCAGGAGAGCTTTGGTGACCACATAAAGAAGGAGAGGGAGAAGAATTGCCTTCTCCTTATACCTTCTGCTCTGTAGTGGAATTATGCCCATTTATATGTAAGCACAGATGGGAAAGGTTGGAGACATGCCTAAGGCAAAAGAGATAGCAACATTTGCTATGACATTTCTCCTACCCAGTAATTATACTATGAATGATTCTGACAGGAAAAATCTATTCTGGTTTCAAACTGAGCATAAATTACTCCTGTTGTAAAATTATATCATGCTATAATATATTATTTACTTTATTGTCTTGGGAATTGGACAGGAATTCTGGCTCCTCAATTTTTGGGCCAGACCTCACATGATATCTTTTCTTCTCTGGGATTGTAAATTTTTTGACATTAAGACTTAGGTCATATTTATCTTTGTATTACCAAACACTTTGCACAGTATCTAAATCATTTAGTGAATGAAAATTGGGTTGCTTTCAATCTAGATACTTAAAAGTTTTGGAGGTTTCCTGAATCACTTGTACAATTCACACAGGGACATTCAGTATAACATCTGTTAATATTCTTTGACTTGAATAATCATTCTTAGTGGTCAAAGACTCTTTGTGAATCATGTTGACTTCAACTATCCCCTTGATCCCTTATTTCCCTAAGGGCAGCCAGTATACTTAGGGATGAGTCTGAGTAGTCAATCTGGTATTGCCTAATCATAGAAATTATAAATTAAGATAAGCCTGTTAAAAACAATCTGAAGCAATTTGCCTGGAATTATTTACTTAACTACTGGGGTTTAAATGTACTGATAAAGAAAAATAAATATTAGATTAAAGATTTTCCCGAGTCTGGTAGCTCTTGATAAAATATACCAGTTGCTTAGGGACTTTGTATTTCAAAGCTTTATATTCCATAAAGGGTTATTTAATGATGACATCATCAAGGGATATAGAAAACCACAAAGGCTTTAAAAGTTAATAAAGTCACCCTAAATAAAGAATTCTGGCATAGATGTTACATAGGATTTAACTGAACTTTGATCAAACAACAGGGTCTATGGTTATGAGTTTTCTGGAGTTATGCCATGTAATAGGAATAACACAAGGGTGATTTTGTTCCTTTGGCTCACATTTAAGTTGTAATAGAAAATTCATTCTGGAATGAATGCTAATGTACTGAATATCTTCAGTGTGTAATGAATGATACTGTCCTTCCCTTTGGAAGATGAAGCTACTAAGTGATCATTGTAAAGCACAAACTTTGAGCACATTACATTGACAATAATAGTAGCTTCTCTCTGAGACTATCCCCAATTTTTCTTGCTTATAATCCATTGGTATATAGTTGTTTGCAAATTCTCTCCCACTGACTGTGAGCTTATTTAGAGCAGAGACTATTTTTTTTAACATTTATTTGTATTTCCTTTGCTTAAAAACAGTACCTGGCACATTTTCAGTCATTTTTTTTTTCAGTTGTTTCCAACTCTTCATGACTCCATTTGGGTTTTCTTGGAAAAGATACTTGAGTGGTTTGTCATTTTCTTCTCCAGCTCATTTTATAGATTGGAAAACCAAGGCAAACAGGACTAAGTGACTTGCTCAGTCACATAATTAGTCAATATCTGAAGTCATCTTTTTGTGCAAGAAGATGAGTCTTCCTGATTCCAGGTTTGGCAATCAATCTACCTAACTGCCCCATCTGGCATTTAATAGGTGCTTAAAAATGCTAGCTGACTTAATGACTAATTATACTCATTTATACTTCAAAAAGTATCAGCTTTTCAGCTTCAAAACTGCTTCACATATGAACTCTTTAAGCAATGAAAGCAACTTCCTTAGGTGGAAAAGATATTGGAGTGATTTGGATTCTAGTTCTATCTCTAAAAATTACTAGATTTTTGAGTGTGGTCAGCACTTAACCTCCCAGGACCTCAGTTTATTTATCTGTAAAACTGGGATAATGCTTGTACTATTTTCCCAAATATTGACTCAAGTGCTAATCTTGGAGTGAAGAAGACCTGAGTTCAAATCCACAGATATTAACAAGCTGTATGATCCTAAACAAGTCATTTATCCTCCTGATGCCTCAGTTTCCTCATCTGTAAAAGGAGGGATTGGATTTGATAAGCTCTAAGGTGGTTCTAGTTCTAAATTTATGCTTCTATGATCTATGATCTCATCTCACAGGATAGTTTTAACGGAAGTGCTTGTGAACTGTAAAGTGTTCTATAAATTTATTCTTACTTTACAGAAGAATAAACCAACATTAATAGAACTTACATGCCTTGCTTAAGGTCCATGCTTAGTAAATGGCAGAGGTAGAGCTCAGCCCTACTGCTTTATCCATCATATTGAATTATACTTTCAGTTGTAAGAGATTTATATGGATCCACTCAGGAGATATAAGTAGAGTGAGGTAATCAGGTCTTTTCTCCAGGGCACAAAATTAAGAATATGCTGTCAATCCTGTCCAGGGCTATAATTCCTACCCTGCCAAGCCTTACACTTGAGGCTTTAGCACTGGTGGCCTCCTCTTGGGGTTTGCTCACTCTGCTTTTAACAGTCTAGGAACTTCATGAAAACCCTGGGTACTTTCTTCCCAGATGACCACCCTAGGGAAGCTACAGTTTCTCAATCTGCTATTGCCATTTGCCCCAGGTATAAAAATGACTAAAAATAGCTCTACTTTACTTTGTCTGCTACAAAGAGTTTTAATGCTGGATGAAAATAAAACATTTTAAAAATTTATTTCAATAAAAAATTTAACTATTGCTCTAAGAAGGCAACCAAAGCTCCTCAAATATTATTAAACTATTTGCTGCCTCTTTTCATTATTTTACACATATACTTTGCTAGAAACTGGTTTAAAATCTTTAGTCTGCTCAGTTCCCTCATTTTGAAGTTGAGGAAATTGAACAGAGATAGAATGACTTGTTCAAGTTCATATAACAAGATGGTTAGAGAACTAGGACCAGAACCTCAACCTCTTGACTCCTGGTCCTTATATTCATTATCAATTACAATTCCTCAAATTCTCTAAAAATACAAATACTGTTATCTTATGAAATATTAATGATAATAATTTCTACAGATGTCCTTTATTTCAATTCATTCATTCAACAGACATTTATTAAGCCCCTACTATGTGCCAGGAATGTTGAAAAATATTGGAATGTTGGAAATAGAAAGGAAAAGAAACATAATCCCTGTCTTCAAGGAGAATTATGATCTCATGAAAAAAGACAAAATACAAAAGGAATCTATAAGGAGGTGGGGAAGTTTAATGAAAGGTACTCAGTGCAGCAGAAGGACATCTTGTTCAGACCAAACAGAATGGAAAGTTCCTCTCAATAAAGGAAGACTTTGTGAGGACTTTAGTGCTATATCTTCCAGCCCTCCAATCAGAGAGAAGAGGCTGAGGGAGATAGGGAGTTGTGGAGTATCTAAGGTTGAGTTTAATAATGTGATGAAATTTTAGACAATCAACTTTTTCTAGGAGTGGCCAACCAAGAAGTCAAACCAAGGATACAGAGCTGCAGATGGAAAGTGGACAGTGACAAAGTGTCAGAGATGTCAAATTCAGCTGCAGGCAATGTGGTCAGCACAGACTAAAATGTAATTGGGAAATATTTAAGAAAATAAATGAAAACATAACAACAATAACAAATTACATTTATATAGTGCTTACTGTGTACCAGGCACTGTGCAGAGTACTTTATAAATAGTGCCTCAGTTGATCCTCACAAATGGGTGGTAGTGCTATTACCCCCATTTTATATGTTGTGACAGAATCAGAACAAGAATCTTAGATTCCTGACTCCTCATCCCCAATGCCCAACAGTCTCTTATGATTCCTCAAAACTCACAAAAATGTTTTAATGTAAATATCAATATTATCTCCTGGAATTTGAATGATATTTATTTCTATGGAGAATCTCCTTTATTGAATCCTAGAGCAAAATAACTATTGACTTGATGTTCAAAGTTAGGGTCTAGTCTCAAAGCAAAGCTAACTTTTTTCCCCTTTGATGAAGAATCATTAAAGAAGTAGTTCTCTCCACTGAATTTACATATCTGTTGGATTATAGCTCTGCTGTCTCTAACTACTGTCTCACATTTTTGCTTTGCTTAACATTAAGCAAATGGTACTTTTTGATTTATTTTTTCGAAACAGCTATCATGTCTTCAATAAGAACCATGCTGTGCTGATCTAAATATGCTGTCTTTTATATTTTAATTTCCAGCTATCAAAATCACTTAGTCTTTTATGCCAGTATTATTGAGAAAGAAAGTTATTAATTTTTTTGCTCATCCAGTTCTAAACATTATCTGATCAAATATAAATTTGGAGTCTTCAAAAAAATTTAGTCTCATAGATCATAATGTAACATAGAGAAACTATACTATTCTTATTAGAATATGTAGACTGATAATACATTTTTGGATAAATAGAACCAGTTAAATTAGTGAGGGAGGAGGAAGGACTAGGAAAGGAAGAAATATTTTTGAGCTACACATCTAAGAAACAGAGTATGGAAGTATATGAAGGTCAGAACTCGAGAAGAAAGAAATTATTCTGCAAGGAAAGCTAGGATCCCTCACTCTGAAACAAGAATGAAACTAATTCAAAAGTCCCCAGAATAGGTTAGAAGCTTAACCAAAGAACTAATAAAAAAACAGGCATAAATAATATCTCTTAAAGAAGAATTTTGAAAGACAAATGGGAATCAATTGTTTAGAATAGAACATAAAAAATCTTAAGAAATAAGTAATACAATTAAAAATGAAAATGGCAACTATAAAACAACAACCATAACAAAGGTCCCAAAAAGGAGCAACAAATATCAGAGAAAAATGGAAAAAAAATAGAAGTGAAGCCAAGATGCATGAATTTAAATCCTACTACAGAAAATTACTAGCTGTGTGATT
>JAJPUD010008550.1:69045-87512 GCA_023553655.1 Myrmecobius fasciatus | reverse complement strand
TGTGTGTGTGTGTGTGTGTGTGTGTGTGTGTGTAATGACCACAATGAACACTCTTTCCCCACCCATTCCCTAGACCACACTGCCAGGTTCAAGAATATAAAAAGTCTGGAGAAGGATGGCTGGCCACGTCCACACGCTCCTCATCACATCTGTGCAGTCTGCACATGGTCGTGGCTCTAGATAGTCCTATTGGTAGCTTATTTTCCTAACCCCTGAAATTCATTTTCTTTTCCCACTTTGCTTCCAGAAAAATAAATAAAACTGAACACATCACTCATTTAAGGAGAGGAATGGAATTTAGGTTGCATTTTTCTTTCTATTTTTATGATTAGTTTGAATTTTCCTGGGAATGCAGCCAGGAGGGCATTATGATGAGATAATGTCCCGCATTTAATCGGCACTGGAGCAGCGAGCCACGTTCAGGAGTGAGGGACTGATGTAGCTCATCCTTCTTTCTTTTGTGCATCTTTTAGGATGGGACACGTTAGCCCCTGATGGAGAGAGACCTGAGAGGGGTCCTGCATCCTGCTGTCTGCTGACAAGATGCAAGTGGAAAAGATGCCAAAGAGATTCCCACATTTCTGTCCGTAGAACTCCTTGGAATTAAGAAAATTGAAAATACCAAAGGAACCAAGTTTAAAAAAAAAAGTCCAAAGAAATTCACCAAAGTCACAAACTGTGGCTCTGGATCCATTGGACTCTCCATTTTCCCAGCTTCTTGGGCTTCTCCAGCTTTAGTAGATCTCTTGGCCCATACTCCCTTCTGGTCTTCAAACGTGCATTGTTCTTCCTTGGAAATCAAAACCCAGAAGGGGAAGTACAAGTCATTAAAGTGAACCTGAAAGTCAGCATCAGGTAGGGCCTAATCATCTCCTTTCGCCCTCTTAGTCTCTTTGTCGAGAGTTCCCCGAGAATTTCTGCAGGATCCAGTAGTTGTCGTCGAATCTGGACAGGGTTTGGATGTGTTTGTTTTAGTACTGGATGATCAATTACAGTGGGGACAAGAGCTGGCAACAGTGAAGCGGGAGAGAAAGACCTTAAATAGGTGGCAACAGGAAGAAGAATTTGAGAGCTCAGGAAGGAGAAATCAAGGAGAAAACATTAAAAGGACGGGAGGGCAAAGGGAGATGTATGCATGTGCAGATCAGTCTAAGTGGAATCAGGCCCGGTGGCCGGGGCACTGACACTTGCCTTCTGTGGCTCGCCAGTCAGATTCACTGGAGTCTGGCTCCAATTGAGGCTGTGCTTGTCTTGTGTTCAGGTGAGGGAGGCCAAAGAAGCAGGATGCCCCTAAGCAACCTATAAATAGGAGGGTGAAAGCAAACTGTTTATTGCCCGTAGAAGTGCTCTCCCAGGGTGTGAAAGAGCCTATGTGTGGGTGTCCACATGTGCTCACGTGTGTGCTCAGGCCTAGGTGCCTAGGTTCCTGGGCTTGTAAATCTTCTGCTTGAGTTTGGCTTTCCTTTGAAAAACCTCTGACCCACTGGAATTTATTTGATATTTCATGCTAGTTCGTTGAACCTGGTACAGAAAAGATGTTATTTTCCTTTTCCTTTTCTGCATCTTGGAGAAAATAAGACATTTCTCTTCTCTGGTCATTTTCAAAGGAGGCCTTAAAAGGCTATTGTCCACACACACACACACACACACACACACACATACACACTTGCCTTTTTTCCCCTCAGGGTTTGTATCTCTAAACCCTCTGCTCTCTAGGGGCCACTGGAGCTTCTTGGGAGTTCCCCTCTACCATTCTTGGCCAGATATGTAAAATTTTAAAAAGATTATTATTTGGGAAAGGGTTGCATTCCTCTTCACATAATTCCTCAAAAGCAAGATTTTTCCTTTTACGTACAAAACGTTATATATCATCCACACCCATAAAGCTCTCACTTGACCGAAGTAACTTAACATGATGTTTTACTTTTTTAAGGTTTATGAAGCCCTTTACATACATTATTTCATTAGGTTCTCACAATAGGGTGAAGCAGTGGCAAGAACACTGTTCTTTCTAGAAAACATGAATTCAAATTCCGCTTTTGATGACTCTTAACTGTCCAGCTTCGGGTGAGCTATTTAATCTCCCTAAGCCACTTTCCTTATCTGTTAAAGGAAGGAGTTGGTTGGAAGGTCTCTGAGGTCCCAGTTTTGTACAGCTCCCTATGGTCAGGACTGTATGTGCCATTATCCTTTGGGGAGTGGGCTAGGGACCTTATCTATGATGTAGGAAAGCTCCCACTCCCAGTGCAGCCCAGCACCCTATTTGCACTTTGTCATCGTAATGGGTTGCCCTTGAACATTGAAGTTTTAAATATAACCTGCCCAAGGCCACACAATCAAGAGACATGTCAGGTGGCCTTTCCTAACCCCAAAGCTAGATCGCTATCCAATAGGCAACACTGCCTCTCTTATTCAGGTAGAGCCACCCACCCCCAATTTCCAAATAAGGAAACTAAGTCTCAGAAAAGTTCATTGCCTTTTTCGAGGTAACATACTTGGGAAATGGAGCAAGAATTTGAATCTGGGGCCCTTTTGACAGCAAATCTTATCCTATTTCCACTCCCTTGCTCTGAAGCTCTAAAACTTACACAGCTCACTCATACAAATGCAGTCTGTTCACTGACACCAGCTCATGTAAGTGGCAAGTTGAGCTTCTATTAAGATCCATCCAGATGCACACTGCTGCACACAGTGAAATAGAATCTCCCTTACAGTGGATGGCTTCACAAACATATCCCTTCATGGGGCCATAAATCCCAGAAAATAAATTTAGAGCTGGGAAGGCCCTTAGAAGGCCACCTAGTCCTACCCTGTCATTGTTACAGAAGAAGAAACTGAAGGTCAAAGAGGATAAATGATCAATGACTTTCCCACCATTCACACAAGGAGTGTGTGATAGAAACAGGACAGCCAGATGACATAGTCGATAGAGCGCTGGGCTTGGAATCCTCTCCCTGAGTTCAAATCTAGCCTCAGACATTTCCCTGCTGTGTGACCCTGGGCAAGTCACTTACCCTGTCTGCCTCAGTTCCCTCATGTGTAAAATGAGCTGGAGAAGGAAAGGGCAAAGCGCTGCAACATCTTTGTCAAGAAATCCCCAAAATGTGGTCATGAAAAGTCAGGCATGACTGAAACCAACTAAACAAAAAACTTATCAAATAGCCCCATGTCATTCTGTGAGGGCCCCCCAAAACACATAAAATGGGAGCAGTAACAAAAAATACAAGATTCCCCAGAACAGGCTGTGCTAACATCCGATGAAGCAAACTAAACTTGTGTGAGAATACGAATTTTGCCAATGCCCGGATGGAGATCAGTTCTGGCTTTCAGGCAAGATAAGCGATTAGCCTGCTTAATCTGTCAGAGAGATTCCCTGAGGGTTCTACCAAGAAGTCCTGCTTACCATCGGCAGCTCCCACAGACTGCTTGGAAAATTGCCAAGAGTCTTCTCTGAACCCCCCCAATAGGGTGGTCTTTCCCAGGGTGATAAGAAAGCTACAGGATTGTAAGGTCAGTGCTCAGATCCTTAACTCAGCAGCAGCCTCAACTACTTATTCTGCACGGCTCTGGCAAAATCACCGTGGCTACAGAATCAGCTCTGAGATTCAGGTTTCCTACCCGGTTCCTCCTGCAAACAATCACGGATCCCTCAACTTGGGAGTGGATGATGAACGCCCAGATTATGGTCCTTCAGAGTCATTAGTGAAATGGGGGATTGGGTCAGCCTGAAGTACCTCAAGTCCAATTAGAGGGAATTCTGCTTTGTTATTTGTCCCATCCCAGCCCTCATTCCAGACATAGGACAAGGGTGTTGATTGTTAGCCAATGAAAGGTCACCTTCATTAAATAATTAGGTCATTAGGAGCTACAATTTAATCCCAGCTGAAGTCCATGATGTCTCCTGAATAATGTCAGGGACTCTCTCCTTCCAGTCTGATATCTGTTTAGTACAAGTTGAAAATGATCCCAAAAGGAGAGCAGAGGATCCCACTTAGAGTTGGAAGGGGCACCAGCGGCCATTAAAACCAACCTCCTCGTGTCATAGATGAAGAAAATAAGACCCAGAGAAGCAGGGTGATGCGCCCATGTGGTAAAGGAGGTACACGTTGAACTTACCTTCTTGGACTCCAGCTGGAACAACAGCCCCCGAAGCAGCCTGGCTGCTGTGCACGATGCAGAGATTGCAACTTCGAGCAATCGTCGGTGTGGGCAAAGCCCCATTTAAACCTGCTCTTGTGCCCCCTCCTCCAACGAGGGGGGCCAGGATGCTATCCAACCTGGTTTCTTCTCTGCAGGGAGAAGAGTGGGTTTCCTCTGATCACACAAGAGAAGGGGATCTTGCAGATGCCCCATTGCATGCTGGGTTCTGGGACCAGACAACCACTCTGCTAGTGGCCAAGGAGACTCCTGGCCGATGATGTCTTCTCCTCATCTGAAAATAATGACAGCAGTGGACTTGGGAGCACATGCATCCAGTAATGACCGGCCACGTCCCGGATCATTCCCGGCCTCCTGGGCTCTGGTACAAAATCTCTTTTGTGTGTGTTGGAGAAATAGGCAGGGAGTTCTGAAATCTGGGGAGCCCAGATCTTTTATAAAGACCTTCGTACAGTAAAAGGAATATTGGCCTTTGAGGGACGGAGTCCAGGATTTAAACCCCGGCTCTGTCGCTTGCTGTGGGACCACAGGTGATGAGCCATGGGTCCGTCATTGTCTAGAAAACAGCCGTAATGATACTTGTACACCATGTTTGTCAGGGCCACGCTTGGTTCTCCTTAATTCTGGAGGGGTTTTCTGGGCGGGCTAGTGGTGGCTTGGTCTCAGTCCTAGAGGTCTGAGGTCCGAAGGTGTCCACAGCTAGTCTTACTACATTGAGAAAATTGTATCCTTAAATCCATGCAGGCCGAATTTTCCCCTGAGGAGCTGGGGCAATCTGGCCTCAGGCACTCCTAGATGTGTGGCCTGAGACAAGGCACTTAACTTCTGTCTACCTCAGTTTCCTTATCTACAAAATGGGGACAACAGTAAAACTTACCTTCCAGGGTTGTAGAGATAAAATGAGATAATATCTGTAAAGCACTTTGTGGTGCTGTTAGTAGGAAGACTAAAGATAGTAATAATCCTGACTGAGGCTTTGTACCTATGTACCTCCTCTTCCTCTTTCTCCATTTTCTCCTTTCTTCTCTTCCTCCTTCCCTCCTTTTTTATCTTCTCCTTCCCCTCCTGCTCTTCATCTCCTCTTCCTCCCCTTCCTCCTCCTTTTGTTCCTCCTCTCATTCCACCTCCTCCTCTTCCCTCTTTCTTCTCCTTCTCCTCATCTCCCCCTTCTCCTTTTTCTTATTTTACTCCTTCTCCTTTCCTTTTTTCCCTCCTCCTCTTCCTCCACCTCCTCCTCTTCCTTTTCCCTCTTCCTCTTCCTCCTCTTCTCCTCTTTCTCCTCCTTTTTCTCCTCCTCATTTTACTCCTTCTCCTCCTTTTTTTCTTCTTCCTCCTCCCCCTCTTCCTTCTTCTCTTCCTTTCTTCTCTTCCTCCTCCTCATTCTCCTCCTCCCTCCAGCTACCACTGCCATTCCTTCAAAGGTTATTTTGTATCATCTTTCTTTGTATCTTGGAGATACCTATGTATATATGTGCCTCCCCATTTTAGAACAAAAAGCAGGGACTGGTTCTGCTTTTAATTTGTAGCCGCAGCACTTGGCACAGTGCCTGGCATATAGTAGGAGACTGGGGAAAAGCCCTTTGAGCTGGAAGGGACTTGAGCTAGAGGGCACCCTACTGTGCAAAGTCTGGAGCCTGGAGCCTAGAAGACCTAAATTCAGGCATTAACTAGCTGAGTGACCCCTGGGAAAGTCAGTTCTGCCTGCCTTAGTTTTCTCCACTGTAAAATGGGGATAATAACAGCACTTACCTCTCAGGGTAGTTGTGAGGATCAAGTGATTGACATTTGTCAAGCACAGTGCCCGCTGCCTATAGGAGGTCCTATAAAAATGCTTTTCCCCATCTTCTACACACTTTTTTTTAATTTTTAATTTTTTCCTCCCAAACACTTTTATTGCTTTTTTCTTTTTCTCTTCTAAATCTTTACAATTTGGCTTTTGACTTCATCATTCAATCAACTTAAAAGACTCTGAGTTCAGTCCTCTCATTTTATAAATGAGGAAACTGAGCCTGAGGGAAGTTAAGTGACTGGCCCATGGTCACATAGCTAGTAAGCCTGAGGCAGGATTCATACACGGATCTTCCCAACTCCAATGCCAGTGTTCTCTCCGCTATGCTACCTAGTTGCCAAATAAATAAATGAATTTCAATGTCCTCCCTTGTAAAATCAGGGGATTGTTCTAGGAGATCTCTCAGCAGTTCCACGTCCACAGTAGTCTTCTGACAGACCTTTTGGGAACTGAAAACCTTGGGATAGCCTTTCTACATTGGCCATATTGACTCTGATGACACCTTGATGGGGCCTTTTTTGCCTCAGGCATTCTTTTAGGTGTTTTAGCCCATAAAATCAGAGAGTTGACAATTTTTAGAAAGAGTTATCACTGTTTCCCATTAACAAAGCACTGTCACTATACTTTCAGAAGGTGCCCCTGGAGCGTTCCTAAAGAAAACTAGGGATGATAAGAGTCAGAGATTGGAGATAGAAGTCACAGACAAGAAATGGAACTTCTTGTTGGAGGAATAGTAAGTAAACCAATATGGCATAGATCATAGAGAAAGGAGTACTTAAAGTACACTTTGGGTAAAATTTTAATGGGCAAAATGTTGGAAAAAGCAGCAAGATATACTGAAAATAGAACTATATTTGAGTCAAAGAACCTAAATTCAAATGCTGCCTGCTACTACTTTTAGGACTTTGGACAAATCACTTGATCTTTCTTAACCTCAGCTTCCTCATTTGTAAAATGCATACATGCATATATATATATATATATATATATTCACATAACACCTTGAATGATGGGTAATTTAAGGAGCTATTTGGGGTTGTGATCATCCTTTACAGCTTCCCCTGTGAGGGACTCATTCATTCCCACAACCATCCATTATCCTGAAAACCTTGGCTGCTTCATGAGCATTTTCCAATGCCTTCGGGGACTAGATGGGGTTTCTTGGTAGATATTTGTAGTGCCAGATTTTGTTGTCTCAGATGTCAGATCTATAAAGGTCTGTCAGTGTCATGGCCCAACTCAGCTTAGAGCTTTCCATGAGTCCAGGACACTAGGATCCAGAGCTTCCCTCTTCAATGGCAAAACAATTGACAGAATATATTAAGTACTTATTAGGTACCAATACTTACTACTATGTTGAGTCCCGGGGAGACAAGATAAAGGAATAATAGTCCTTGCCCTACTTATATTTCAATGGTGGAGACAACATATAGAAATCACAACATACAAGATAACTAGAATAGGCAAAAGGCAACTTTCGAAGGAATGACATTAGCAGTTGAGGAAGGTGGATGGGGATTGATAAAAATCTTCAGGAGAAGGTGCCCCTGGAGCTTTCCTAAAGGGAACTAGGGATGATAAGTGTCAGAGGTTGGAGAGGGGAGTCACAGACAAGAAATGGAACTTCCTGCTGGAGGAATGGTAAGTAGAAAATATGGCTAGATCATAGGAAAGGAGTATTTAAAGTACACTTTAAAATATGGGTAAAATTTTAATGGGCAGATATGTTGGGAAAAGCAGCAAGATATACTGAAAGTAGCACTAGATTTAAGTAAAGAACCTAAATCCAAATACTGCCTGTCACTACTTTTAGCACTTTGGACAAATCACTTGATCTTTTTTAACTTCAGTTTCCTCATTTATAAAATAGGGAATTGAACTAAATGACCGCAGAAGTCCCATCCATTTCTAAAGCCAAGATCCTCCTATGAAGAAGGGGAAACTTCTGTTGAGTTTAGTAAGATTATTCATAGCAGGGAACAAATATGGAGCTATGATCTTTTTGCTTTTGCCTTCTGAGCCTTTTGATCACCCTTTATGACGAAATGTGCCATTTGCTTATTTATTTTTCGTCCCAGAAATCTTTTCTTCTCCCTGCCTTCCCCCCAACCACCGTTCCCCATCCAACCCTCTAGGTCCCAGAGATCATCCAAAACTTTCCCCTTCTGCCTTGAGGCACTGATCGCCTTCCTTTTGCTGAGATCTTTTTGACTAGCTCATTTTAGTGCTTTCTCCTGGATTGTTGTGTCTTATGTAAAAGCAAAGGTATCAAGAAAAACATTAATAATTTGACTTTTATTTCATGAGTCTTACCCTTATCCTCTAAGTCATTTGCTCATTTGTAATTGCTTTTCAGTATAGAGTCAAGCATTGATTCTGACTTACAGAAGCTTTCTGTTGTCTGCATTCTTTCCATCTGAAAAATCTACCTTATCTATTTTTCACCTTGACAAGAAAGCTTAGTGGAGGAACATCTTCAAGTAATAGCCACATTGAAATAGTGTGGCAATGAGAGAATGCTTTTTAAAAAGAGAGCCTTCAACTTTGCTCATGGGTGTTGGACAACCTTCATTAAAAACTAATGGGGTTGTGTGACCCTGGGCAAGTCACTTAACCCCAATTGCCTTAGCAAAAAACAAAACAAAACAAAACAAAACCAAAAAAAGTAATGAGGTGGGGCAGCTAGTTGGTATAGTGGATAGAGCCACAACCCTGAAGTCAGGAGAACCTGAATTCACATGTGACTTCAGACACTTAACACTTCCTGGCTGTGTGGCCCTGGGCAAGTCACTTAACCCCAATTGCCTCAGGGGAAAATTAATAGAGTGTATTTTGTTCTTCAAGTACATCATCCTTATTGGCTGAAATTAATGAGTTACTAACTTATTTTTTAGCAACTTCTGGAAAATTGGGAAAGGTTGATGTCAAATCTTTTACTTTGTTTTCTTTAATTTCATTTCATCTTTACAAAAAGAATCAAATCTTGAATTATTTACCTCTACCCTTTGTCTTTAAAGCCATACCTATATTTTCATTGGTGAAGAATAGAACAGCACTTCTCAAAGTGTGGTCCAGGGATCCAACCAGGACCCTCAGATCCTTTCAAGGGGTTCTGAGGTCAGAACTATTTTAGAAATAAAAAAGTTTTAATTTTTAATATTATAAATATCAATAGATATAACCCACACAAACAAAAGTTTCTGGGGGGGAGGATGCTCAATCATTTTTAAAACATCAAAGAATTTGGGGACCAAAGAATTTGAGAGCCACTGGTGTAAAGACAAATGGTGACCTCTGAAATTTCAAGGCTAAAAAAGTGCCTGGGGCACTCAGCTATTAAATAACCTGCCCAGAGTCACTTAATCATTGTTGTTGTTCAGGTGGATCCAGTTCTTCACAACCCCATTTGGGTTTTTCCTTGGCAAAAATACTGAAGTAGTCTGCCATTTCCTTATCCAGTTCATTTTACAAATGAGGAAACTGAGGCAAACAGCATTAACTGGCTTGCCCGGGGTTACATAGCTAATAAGTGTCTGATGTCAGATTTGAACTCAGGAAGATGAGTCTTCCTGACTCCAGGCTCAGAGCTCTATCCACTGTACCACTTACCTGCTGGGTTTCATGGGTTCACATGTGTATCAAAGGGAGAACTTGAATCCAGGTCTTTCTATTTCCAAGACTAGCTCTCTATCCATTTCTACAGCCTAAAGTGGCAGTAGGGAGTGGGGGGTGGAAGGGACATCAATTGTTATCCCAAAGGGGGCATCAGCTTTGGATTTAAAGCTTTTTGGAAACCTTACTAGCTTCTGCCCCTCGGATTGGATAGCTGGAGGATGAGACAAAGAATTCCTCATTATACTTTGCTCCATTTAAAGAGGGTTCTTGAGCCATCCATTTCCTAACTGCTTCAGTCCTAGGATTCTGCTGAGCTATGACCATATCCTCCTCTTCCTAAGTTTATTACACACTCCTTAGCTTTTCAGCTTCCTTTTTGGGTTGTCTCTTCCAATAAGATCACAAATTCCTTGAGACTTTTGAGCTCCTTCAGACTTGAGACTTCAGGGATTATCTTCCTTTTTATTATTTTTATTATTATTTTTCTTTTTCAAACACTAAGCATATACCTGATGCACAGTTGGTGCTTAATAAATCCTGAACTTAATTAATTGAATTTAAAATTACTTAAACTGAATTGAGTCTTTGGAATACATATGACCACCAGCTAGAACACGTCCTTTCAGATTGATTGCATCTCCTATGAAAGACTGACAGGATTTTAGTAGAATGAAGGGAAATGACAGGTAGATTAATCTCATATTTAGCAAGCTTCTCTGATTCTATTTCACATGACATCCTTGTCAATAAGTTGAGAAAATTTGAGATGGACCCACACTCATACTTGGAGGGTCCCAAGGGGCAGTCAAACACTTATCCAGTGACTTGTGGGATAACCTTTTGTACTTTGCAGAGTGTAAGACATTCTACCTTCTTCGTCCAGCATTTGTGAAAATTTGCCCAATCTTTCTGAAAAAGAAATGGTGCTTTCCATGGAAAAACAAACACATTGGTTTTTGATGAGTGAATATCTACTGTGTCATTCATGGTTTTGATTTTCACATGTGCTCTGAAGGCCATTTATGAATATTTTTCATGAAATAAAATAAGTATCATGTACTCATTCTAAAATATCCACCAGAACTTTCTGACAAAAGGTGTTCTCTGACTCCTCAATCACAAGAAAAAATAAGGAAAATAATAATTTTGAAAAGAAGTGAAATGTCTGAAAGTAAATCTATCAAACTCTGTGATTAGAAATAGAGAACATCCTTTTGGAAATTCCATTCTAGAATAGGAAAGGATTGGAGTTGGTGAGGATATTATTGCTTTTATCATTATTCCTCAGACTTACATATCTTCTCTACTCCAGAGAGCTCAAAGCACTTTCATAACTTACTAGGTAATTTGAAACCATTAAGCCTTACAACCCCCAAGTGAGGGAGGCTAGTGGGCTCTTGTAGTCCTCATATTTCAGAACTTTCTCATTAGAATTAGGTATACAAATGTTCCCACAGTCAACACATTAGGTGTCTGTGTACAGGGAAAGTTTGTCCAAGCTAATAATTTATACCCATTGTCTCTTTTTCATAATGCAATGAATTCTGATGCAATATCTAAAAAATACATCAATTTATTCTTCTCATTTTAGAGGAAAGCCCTTGTTACTTTTAAGAACTTGAAGAAGCTTTGTGCCATAGTTTCTGGAAAATACTTTTTCAGAATGGTGGCTTGGTAGACCCTTGTTTGGCCATCTTGGTCATGTGACCTATTCCCATTAGAGTTTTTCTTGTGGGTCATATCAGAACCATCATGTGCCCATTAAAACCTCATTCTTTGGATGATTTCAAGACTAGGATTATAAATTCAATCCTTCCAGAGCAGGAGACAAGCATTGTTTGTTTGTCTTTTGTTTTTAAAAAAATTGGAAATCTACCAAAGTGATTGAGAGGTTGAATAGTATAATTGTTCAGTCAACAAACATTTATTAAGCGCCTAGGCTTAGTGCTGGGCATACAAAGAATGGCAAAAGACAGTTTCAGCTCCCAGGGCATATTAATCTCCTTTTGACTTCTGGTCTTACTTATATTGAGAGAGACAAAAGCTCTTCCAGGAGTGTGCTGACTCAATGATTATTGGACAAGGAGTCAGATCATTTAAAGCACCAAGGACTCAGTTAATATTTACAAACTGTCTAAAAACTGTGTAATCCTTAGGACTTTCTGCCCCTCATTTTAATCCTCTGGCACTGCAGAAGTAGAAGGAAGGACTTCAACTCATTTTTCTTTGTTTTAAGAGTTGGCAGGGGCATCATATGCCAATTGTCCTGTATCAACAGCCAGCCAACCAATAAACATTCATTAAGTGCTTACTATGGGCCAGGCACTGTGCTAAGCACTGGGAATACATCAATTTCTATTTAAGTACTTCACAGAATTATAGGTTGTATGGACAGTATAGGGTTCCAACTTGATAGGAAACCACAAAGTATAATAAAATGGGGAAAGGGTTAAAAGCTTAAAAAGATAAAACGTTATCTCATTCATAAAACTTACAAACTAAAGGGAAGGGGGTCCACATACATATAGGTAATTACAATACAGAATCATTCAATGATCAATTTATTGACAATTATTAAATGCCTGTTGTCTTTTATTTACAGAAACAAAAATGAAACAACCCACACTCTCAAATGGCTCGAATTCAATCAAAAGAGACAACATTTACAAATACAGGGTATTAATATCTTGGTGCAGATCTAAGCTATTAAAGCTTTTTGGGACATCTAGTATATGGGGAAAAGGAAAGGAGACTGAAAACTTATTAAGCACCTACTACTGGCACCAGGCTAAGCATTTTATAGATATTATTTTATGTAATTATTGAATATGTAGAATAGAGACAAAGTAGATAGGGAAAGAGAGGACTAGCAGTTGGAAGAACTAGGAAAAGACTTTGTGTCAAAGGCAATACTTAAATTTCATGTCAGAGGGAGTGAGGCATTCTGTGAGCTGGAGGTGAAGTCAAAATACATTTCTGGCACAGGAGGTGGACAAGTGCAAATGCTTGGAAATGGGAGATGAGAAATAAAGAGAAGGTCAGGCTGACTGGATTGTGGATAGACAGTGATGAATAACAGATAATGACTAAGAGATCTCTTATCTGTCAGCTAAAAAAAAGTCAGCTTTAAACTATAAGGAGGAGCATTAGATAGATATCTAAGTACATACAGCACTGGCACTGGGGTCAGGAGAAACTGAGTTCAAATGAGGCCTCAGACATTTAACACTTACTGTGTGACCTTGGACAAGTCACTTAACCCCAATTGTCTTGCAAATAAACTAAAATAAAATATAAAGAGGAGATAAGGTAATTTTATAGTCAGTATAAATATATCTGCATAAATAGACATAGTTCAGCTCTTCATTAGCAGGTGCTAAGTGTTGGGGATGCTTGGAGAAAAGTAAGAAAGTAAATCAAGAATAAATACAAAATAAACAAATGGGGGGGAGCGGAGGGCCAACAATTTATTTTCAACTCCCTTCTCTTTCTCTATACACTGCTCACCAAGTCCCAAAGAGCTCAGGGTTGGAGAAGATGATTGTAAATTCTTATTTTCCCACTTGATCCAATAAGAGATTGCAATGAGAAGTTTCGATAATATGATAGAAACCCTCAAAGTCCCCAGATAGGAGTTTAGAACCCACATGACATCTTAGACTATAATACCCTTGATTCATTGGGTGCTTAATAAATATTAAGGGTGATGAATGAGGAGGAAGAGGAAAAGGATGACAATACATTTCCAATTCACCCATCACTCACCTAGCAGGCTAGTTAATGGGGGAAAAAAAAACTTCTGTTGACCAGCATAATTCTTTTCCACTAATGAAGACAATCTTTAGAAGAAAAAAAAAAGTAATGCAAAGGGGAAAAAAACCCTAACTCTTATCACATCTTCAAAGAACCCTTGATTTTTTGGATTGCTTAAAAAGAATGTGCAGGTGTTAAAGGGCCCCCCTTCCTTTTTATGGAGTGCTGATTCATTCAGTTCTCCTTGCTTCTTACTGCTTCTACTTCAGAATCACACTTCCAGTGTGAAAACTTTCCCAAGTTCTATGCTCAGTCCAGCTCTGAGTTGAGGATTTTTTAAAACAGGTTGTAGGGCTTAGACACCACCAACCACTATTAATTTAAGAGCTGAATGAAATAATAGGTATTGTTGGCTAGCTTTTTTTTTTTAATTTTTTCAACTGGAACTCCTTCGACAAATCTTGTTTTTTTTTCTAATAGAATGATCGATTCTCTGTTCTCTTCACAACCAGAAAAATGGTAAATGTACCTAGTAAAAACGTGGTAAAAAGTGGTAAATGTGCTAATGTCCTCCTGGAGGAATCCTACCTCCAAGAATATTAGGGTAATGTGTTCACACCTAACTGACTGCTACTTAACATACTCCATAATAGTTTAATGGGCGAGAGCTCTCTCTCTGTCTCCCTCCCTCCCTTCCCCCCTCTCTCTTTCTCTCTCTCTCTGTCTCCTTCTCTCTCTCTCTTTCTCTCTCTTTCCCCCTCTCTTCCTCTCTCTCTCTTTCCCTCTCTCTCTCCTCCCCCCCCTCCTTCCTCCATCCCCATCCCCAACAGTTTATGAAGCTTAGGCCTGGAACTGGAAGGGGGAGGGGACAGGTTAGAATCTGAGTTTTGTCCAATGGCCTAGGCCTTAGGCAACAAGCAGTCCCTTTGATTCCCTGAGTTTTTTCACCCTCTGGCCTCAATGACTTGCTGAGTTTCCAGGGATATGGTATCTCCACCTTTCTGTGAGGATAAATAAACAGTTTGAGGCTCCTGTGTCTTTATTAAACATTTCCTCTAAACTGCATACTTTGGCTTCGTGCCCAAGTGCACCAAGAAAGCTTCTACAGAATGGCAGAACCCCAGAGCCCTGCCACATGGTTCCTAATGTAAATTATCCTTGGAAGAGGCAGGAGGCACCTGTGCTGCTGGCTGCCTCCTCTTTGCCTCCAGGGGTGTTTTCAGCTCATAAGGTCCCAAGCAGTGAGACTGTTACTGAAACCTGCCTGGTCCCTCACCTCAGAGCACATTGACGAAGGAGAAACAGCCAGGAAAATATGGCAGTACCTCTGCACAGAAGGAGATTCTATGAATCCTTCTCCAAATGCAAAAGGCTCCTAATCCTCGAGTTTGGGCAATGGAGAAAGGGTGCATCTGGGCTAAAATACCAATCTACAATGGCTCAATATACATGGGGATGGCAGTGACACTGAAGATGGAAGGTTCAGAGAGAGAGGAGGGAGACAGACAGATTGAGACAGAGACAGAGGAACAGGGAGAGAGAGACAGAGACACAGAAGAAGAGAGACCAAGAGAAAAAATTTTGACCAAAACATCTGAAACACACAGGAGCAGGAAATGGAGTAACAAATTCCTGGTACCCTCTTTCCTCTGTCCCTATTCTTAGCAGAGCATGTCAGTTAGGTCCATTTTATTCAGAAACCCTGGACTTATGGGAGAAGAAAAAGAACATTTTAAAAACAAAAAGAAGAGTAAATGATAATACACTTGAAAGAGCCTGGAAAAACAAGAACAATTCATCAAATATATATATACAGAAATGAATCGAGTGATATGTGGAAAGAAAAGAGAGATGAAAAGAATATGTGAAGCAAAGAGAGAAAACAAAGAAAAGTGTGAGAGAAGAGAAAGGATGTAGAAATGTGTGAGAGAATTGGGAATGTAGGACTGTGGAAAAAAAGAGGGGAGAAAAATGCAGGAATGCATGAGGGCTCAGCCTGCAGCCAGTGAGGGAGCAGTGCACATGTGAACGAGAGACAGTGATGTCAGCATCTCCTTCTGGATTGGTCATGTGGTACTTGCCAGGTAAACAGACTGGAAATAGACTCCATAAAGGCTGAGCCTGCTGGGTAAGGGAGGGTGAGAGTAGTTCATTTTTTTTTTTACCCTTTCCTTTCTGCTATATCTTAAACAAGCAAGATGTTACATCCCAGTCAAGATAGCCTGAACCTAGGATAACTAATTAAAAAAAAAAAACAACAAAGCTAAAAAATCCTAAGTAAATAAGAAATATGCCGCAGGAAGGAAAATAATTTCATTTAAAAATTAGCTCAAGTAGGTGGGGTTTTTTGAATCATTTAGAATTATGGGAGATGGACAGGGAGGGATGGGGAAGAAGGACAGGGAAAAATAAACATCTAAGGCCAAATACTAGTTTTCTCCCCTTCATTTGTCTCTTTGTGAGGGGGGTTAGATTGGTCTAGATTAAGAATGGATTGGAAGACTGCATTTTAGGATAAAAGAATCCAATGCTGTGATTATCCACATTAGGAAAGAGAAACTGTTCAGGAACTCAATGAGAGTATACTAATAGGGTTTGATATAGTTCAGCAAGAGATCTTGGTGCCACAAGGAGGAATTAAAACCCTAGGGAACAGATTATATGGGGAGAGACAAGCTAATATGACTCTCAGACAGAGTAAAAAAGGGGGGGGGTTGGTACAAAGGGTCCTTGAAGTAAAATATGGCAGGAGTTGAAATGGCAAAAGGGGGAGGGGGTCCTGACCATTTTGATAAAGTGCAGTGAATTCATCAGTAATTCCTCCAGGCTGAGAAGTTATTGATTCCTTGGGAGAAGGCAAAAGAGGAAATTACAGGGTCATTTTCCTCAAACACTTAAATACAATCATAATATTAGCATATATTTTAATATTAATTTACATTTACAAAGTGCTTTGCATGCATTATGCCATTATAACCCTGTGAGGTCTTACTAACCCCATTTTATGGATGAGGAAATTGAGGCAAATAAAGGTAAAAGTGGCTACAAATCAACTCACTGTAAAACAAAACCTTTCTATCTTTCTGCTTTACCACACTGCCTTCACTCTTGAGTGTGATGTCTGCATCTATAATGCAAAGATATTGCATGTATAATTGCATGTATAAAGAAGGCCATTCTCTGCGTAATTCAAGGTTAGGGGGTTAGGACAGAGAGGAAGAATCTACTCTAATTATGGCTTCAACTGTCTACTTTCCTAAAGTTGAAAAATTGACCAGCTTTGTGGTATATGGGTAGTATGGAAGGTGAAGTCATTGTCAGGATAATAAAGTTCTCCTCTCTCCCTCCCCTCTCCCCCCATCAAAAAACCCCAAACAAAACAGAACAAAACCCAATAAGCATACTCTTTCCCTCCTTCCCTCTTTCTCTCCCTCCTCTCTCTCTCTGTGTCTCTCTCTTTTTCTCTGTCTCTGTATCTCTCTGTGTATCTCTGTCTCTGTCTCTCTGTCTCTTTCTCTGTCTTTCTCACACACACACACACACACACACACTCCTCTCCCTCCTTCCCTTCCTTCTTCTTCCTCTCACTCTTCCTCCTGTCCCTTTCTCTTTTTCTCTCCTCTCCTCCCTCCCTCCCTCTCCTTCTCCCTTTCCCTCTCCCTCCCTTCCTGCTCCATTTCTTTTTTCTTTCTCCTCACATCCCCTGTACCTTCATTTAATCCAGCTCATAATAGAGAAGGTTACATGAATGATTTTAGATATTTCTTACTGTGTAAATCTGGCCTAAGAGAGAGAGAGAAAATCACCCAAGGTAAACAGTGGGATGCAACTCTACCTGGAAAAGAAAGGGAAGAAATGGCAGCATTTTACCTATTTCAGGGAGGGGGAGTATTCAGATCTGTAGCACAAATGTGCTATCAGACTTTGAATTTAAAAATGCTTATTTGATACCTCCCTCTGTTAAGGAAATACATCACCCTGACATGACTCCCAGCTCCTAGTAGAGTTATTTTTTGAAGCATTATGTAATTGGATTGTATGGTCAGTAGTGCTTCCTTAACAAGCCTTTCAGCAAACCCTCTATGGCAGCTACAACCAATCCTTTCTTGCTACATACACACTCTTATTCACGCAGGCTCAGTCTAGAGTAAACTCTCAACCAAATACAGTAAAGAGAGATGAGATCACATCTCTGAGCTGACAATCCTACACCCTTATTATATTTTTAATGGTTCAGTGCCTGATTCTGAATGTTCAGTCTATGTTTATTGAGGATTTGAATACTGCTAAACCAAAAACGGGCCAAAGGTAGCCAAGCTAAAAGGGGAGTGGGCCTTCATGGAAATCCCTGCGTCTCCTTCCCCCAGTCTGGCTTTTTTCTTGGAGGTGAATAGCTTCAAAATGAAGCACCCAGGGAAAGCTCCTTTCTCAAATTCTGGACTTCGAGAGGCTGCAGCATTTTGTTGCTTATCCACTCTCTTTTCTTCTGTCTCTTATTCAGAAGATTTTCTAATTCTCTCGAGTATAGTTAGCCAGCTAGTCATCCCTTCCTGTTAGCTTGCTGACTCAGATGAGTAGGGAAGTAACTGGCCCACCAGCATCAGGAACAGTAAGAAAATTGCAAAAACACAGTATGACTTTTCCCTGGTACTAGAGGGTGTAGCTGGACACTGGGCCTCGAATATAGTAATATCTTGGATAATTGTTTCAGGGGAATAATGCTGTGCAACTGTCATCTCTTTCTTTCTTTCTTTCTTTCTTTCTTTCCTTCCTTCCTTCCTTCCTTCCTTCCTTCCTTCCTTCCTTCTTTCTTTCTTTCTTTCTTTCATTCTTTCTCCCTTCCTTCCTTCCTTTCTTTCTTTCCTTCCTTCCTTCCTTCCTTCTTTCTTTCATTCTTTCTCCCTTCCTTCCTTCCTTCCTTCCTTTTTCTTCTTTTCTCCCTCCCTTCCCTTCCTCCTTCTTTCCCTCCCTTTCTTTCCTCCTTCCTTCCTTCCCTTCCTTCCCTCTCTTCCTTCCCTCCTACCTTCCTTCTTTCCCTCCTTCCTTCCTTCCCTCCTTCCTTTCTTTTTCTTCCTTCCTTCCTTCCTTCCTTCCTTCCTTCCTTCCTTCCTTCCTTCCTTCCTTCCTTCCTTCCTTCCTTCCTTCCTTCCTT
>JAJPUD010008550.1:58475-69035 GCA_023553655.1 Myrmecobius fasciatus | reverse complement strand
CTTCCTTCCTTCCTTCCTTCCTTCCTTCCTTCCTTCCTTCCTTCCTTTCTTCCTTTCTTTGTTTTTTTTTTTCTTTCTGGCAGAGAGCTCTATTTTCTTTGTTAATGTCTTATCACTAAATCCAGATCAAAACTAGAAAATTCTTCCTTCCCCTAACCTTTCAGTCTTCACCTATATTTGCCCTCACTACCCATCTCCTTCCTCCCCATCCCCCATTTATTCTTTGTGTTCTACCATTCCTGCCTCCTTTCTATTTCTCTTTACCTTGTTATTTTTTTTTAATGGGGAAGGAAGGGGAAAGGGGACTCCATAGGAACTAGAACTGGAAGAAACCATCTAGTCCATGCTCCTCACTTTACTATTAGGATACAAAGGCTCAGGGGAAGGAAATGTCTTGCCCCTGTTTATAGATAATATGTAGCACAGCCAAGATTCAAATTCATATCCTCCAACTCAAAATCCACTGCTTTCCTCTTTATACTAGGGAACCTTTGATAACAAGGCTCCTTCCCCCCCCACACATGCCATTAACTTTTTACTCCTAAAAGATGACTTACTCCCTTTACACACATCTCTCATCTCTCCTTACATACATACTTCCTTTTCCCTATGAAAAGGGATACATCTGTAATACTTTTCTGTAGTGCCTTTTTGATGGACACCAAATTGAAAGTGCTATCATTTTTCTATCTTCTTCGGAGAGGAAACATCAGAGGAAGTGGGGACCCTTAGCATCAATTCCTCATAGGGCTCAGAACTTTTCACTTTAAGAAGCTTTTTTAATGAATGGAAATATTTTGCCTCCCTTATAATGGTACTCTGCATATCATTCACACATTGAGCATCTTAATTCTTTTTTTTTTTTTTTGATGTTAATGAACTGGCTGATCTTTTTGAGTGATAGTGAAAGATGTCTGTAGCAGTAGGCTATAGGCAGAAATGGGGCAGGAGTATCCCTGATTTTCTTCATATAAATGTTGATTAGTGTATCCTTACTGGGAGAAAAAGGTGAGTTTAGAAGTAAAAGCAGACTTTCTGATAACCATTTGGAACACACAATTGATCACAAAGGCAAATGGAGGTAAAAGTGAATAGGGAGGCTGAAGCAGCATGAGCTCTGTGACAGTCAGTGGGGGAAAAAGAATTTCAACACCCAAGAACACCCCTCATTTATTGTAACAAATGCTAAGAACTAGAAGTCTTGGGGAGACAAAAAGGAGGAGGATGTGGATTATAGATGGGGTAGGAGAGAGCAAAAACGAAGAGAGGCCCATGGTGAGCACACAACACAGTTCAAGTTGGCAGAGAGCCCTTTCTTGAAGAATGTAAGTTTAACCTTTAGCATTCAAGTGTCTGGGCTTAAGTGTCGTTATGAGCAATACTTTGCTGCTGCAGCTTCCCCTGACTTCTGGAAGAGGGTACTGAACAGATCCACCAGTTTTCCCTTTTCTTCTCTAACAATTTTGGGAGGGAGGATAAGGAGAATAAAGGAGGAAGAGGAAGGAGAGAGGGGGAGGGAGCAAAGGGAAAAGGGGGTGGGGGAGGAGAGAGAGAGAGAGAGAGAGAGAGAGAGAGAGAGAGAGAGAGAGAGAGAGGAGAGTGGAGAGGGAGGGAGGGAAGGAGGGAGAAAGAGTGAGACTCTCTCTGGAAGCCCCCCTCCAGTCCTGGACACTAAACAGCATCCTTTGCGATGTTGTCTGTTGCTCTGCAAGTCTGTGGACAGAAGGACCACAGTGATCTCTCCTGCTGCTAATCTTGGCTCTCCAAACATTCATGTCAGAATTGCCTACTAAAGATCGACTGAGAAAGCCAGCAGGCAAGCCGACCCTCCCTGCACATACTACAAGCCCAAAAAGCTGAGCCTATTTCTGGGCCAGGTTTTGTTAGCTCCCCACTCACTCCCTCACTTAGGGAACTCAGGTCAAGTAGGAAGGCCGGGCTACTTGTGGAGTGGCAGGAGTTGGGATGCAGGGGCTGAGAGTGGTCGCGGAGGGGAGCATTTCCCATTCCTGCCTGGGAGTCAGTTTGATGCTCCTCATCTTCTTCATCCGCGCCCTCCGGTTCAGGACCCTAGCGCCCCAGGGCAAGAAGCGGCAGCTGGTGAATTTCTGCCGCTCAGAGAGCCTCGGGCAGTGATAGAAGGGAGTGGATATTTGTTGAATGAGTGGAAGAAAGAATGGAAGAATGAATGACTGAACGAACTAATGAATGAATGAATGCTCAGCCACTGCGAGCCTGAGGGAAAACGTCTCTCACCTCGGCCACAGTGTGGGGGCAACCGGAGAGGAAAGCTGCAGACTTCTTCAAACCAGACTTTAAATGACAGAAAAGAGTGTTTAAGCTGAGTGGGGGAACTCTAGTTATTTTCCTTCCTCTCCGCCTTAGGGGGGAAACTGGGCCCTCGGAGAGAGTGAGTTTCAGGGTAGGTGAAGAGGGAGAAGGAAAGTAGGAAATCTCAGTCCTTTCACTCGCTCCTTAGAACACTCGGGTCCAGGATGCTGGAACCAAAGTAACCTTGGCTTTCTTGGCTGGGGCTCAGCACGCGTCTCTGTATGAAGTATCAAGGCTTCGGTCCCCAATAGAATCACCCCTGAGTCGCTGGCTGAATGTCACCCCCAAAGCTTCCCTTTGGGGGTGGAGGGTGGGGAGTGACATAAGAAAAGCGTCAGAAAAAAAAATTTTTTTTAAATAGAGTACATTTTTACCATGAAGTTAAAGAGTTTGTATCTGATGTGTTGATTAAAGCAACTTCAAAACAAAATCCTCCAACTGATGTCTTTTTGGGGTGTGTGCTTTAGTAGACTATTCAGAACAGGAGGAAAATACTGGAGCTTAAGAAAAGTGAAAAGGGTGTTTTTCCGTATCTCGGATCGGGAAAAGGCTAGAACGAAACAACCTGTAGCTGCCCTTCCTGGCTCCTGGAAGTATCTGGGAGCTGGGGTGAGAGGAGGGGAGAAGGGGAGGAAGGCTACTGGGCAGAAGTTGGAAAGGTGGGTCAAGTGGGCCAAAAAAAGTGACCAAGGTCTTGTGGCTAGCTCACCTGAGGGAGGCCGGAGACAACAGGGATTCCCTTTGTGGGAAGGATGAGTTGGCCCCCAGACGTAACCCTAAGTCCAATCCGATTGAAGGGGATCAGTGGGCTCCTAGCTGACTGCTTTCTAGATGAATGGGATGTGGGCGGCGCTGCTCCTCGAGTCTCCGAATTCCCCGTAGTCAGAGGGGACTGTGTCCTGGAAGTTCCCCGTGTGCGCACTGACCCCACCAGCTGCCCTCCACTCAAGTATTTTATTTTTTTTATTTTTTTATTTTTTTCCCCACTAACCGAGCCTTCCGAATTTCTCGGGATCCGCACCAAGGAAGATCGGATGTTTCCTTTTCCTATTTCTGAGGGCAGAAAACAAACGAATCGGAAGATTATTGTCTGGGAAAATAATCTCTTCGATGTCGTTCGTTGCTTTAAGTTGTTCTTTGATATATTTTTTTAAGCTTCATTTAGAAAAGAGGGAGGGAAAGTTGATGGTTGTCTCTAAAACATTGTTTCTCTTTAAAAAAGCCTTCCTAAGAGGTGCATTTAGATTTATCTCGGCTGTTTTCTTGGGTTACAGAGAAGGAAATGGGAAGGAAAGGACCAGAAGCAGAATTTTTATTTTCATTTAAAAAATAATCCCATTTAATTGGGAAGAAACACACTGGCGCGCATATATATTGGGAAGAGGAAAAAAAGCCCTCACCGATTTCCCTCTCTCTAGAGTTTTTTTTTTTTTTTTCTTTAAGGGGGGAAAAAAATCTGTTGGCTCCAGTTATTTCTCCAGAAGAAACACACATGTCTCCCAAGAATATGTACAAGGATAGATCTCTTTTTACATTTCTCAGCAATAAAGGTATTCAATTCCCTGTCCATTAAACAATACATGCCTACAAGAAATGCAGACATCTGGGTGGAATTGCTCAGCAGCGCATCTCTCCATTATCAGCTCTGCTGCATTTCTGCCTCTCAGCAATGAATGTGCCACCCTTGGCATCTCTCTTCCGAAGTCTTTCGCTAGACGTCCATGTGTAAATGGGCACAAGCTATCAGGTTGCCCCACACCCCAACCTCCATCTCATCCACCTGCTGCCCAGTTCGCTTTCCGAGACTTGTATGGTTGGTTCCCTTACCTCTCTCTGACACCCAGACAGACACACTAGCCTTGATCATTTCCCCAAGTTGCACCCTTTGAAATCCCCAAGCTACGAATATACTGCGCTCCAGTTGTTAACTTCGTTCGGGAATGATGTTATTTTTCCCCCCTTTTCTTCCTGTCTCTGGTTTCAGATTTGGTGTAAACAGAAAAGTTACTCTATCGAAAATAAGAGCTAAGGGTTTACTGACGGTGACCGTAATAAACACTGGGGCACACTACAGCCTCTCACCTGCTCCGGCTCCCAAGGTTTCCTTGTAAATTTCCAATGCAAAAAGAGAAGGAAGATGAGAATCTGGCGAATGCCGCAGAATTGGCTATTTTGACCCGATTTTCACAATATGCACTGTATTAAAAATGAATGGATGACTTGATCATTTGGAACTATTTCAAGGACCTTGGTGAGCCAAGTTCTGTGTTAATTCTTTAGAGGTTTGTGCTTCTAAGAATTAGGATATATACAAGTATATATATATACATATATATATATATAATGTCTAACATATAACATCTATATTTCTATCTAGATAGAGATACACACATATATAGCTACATATTTCCAGTCTGTGTGACGGAGTGACCCGGTGCAGTAGGTCGTGGTCTTTTTTGAATTAGTAGTTCAAAATAAAGGGATAGGGGTGGAAGGGTGGGGGAGCTTGTCCCCTCCCCCTTTGCCCCAGGGATGGAACCTCCCCGGATTCGAGCGGCCAATTTGGTTTGATTTCTGTGGTTTGGAGTGTCTCCCTGGGTTAGGGGAGGCTCTCCTAGGAAAACTGTTCTCTTCCTTCTAAGGGGCCAGCTGATCACTGTTTCTTTCTAACCCAGCGTCAGAGACTGTAATCAGTGGGAATCTCCCTCACCCTAAACAACTAAAGAACAAGGAAAACACTCCCATGGGACATCCTCCCTCCCACCCCCAATCCGGGAAGCACAAACTAGGATAGCGGGGAGCTCCCCCAGTCCATCTTCCTCCTTTCTCCCTCCCAGCTCCGCCTCCTTTCCCCAGGGTTCTGTCTGCAGTGGCCCCTCTCTCGGGAGTTCGGTTATTTCGAGGCAGCTTTCTCCAGAAAACTCCTTTTTCTTTAAGCAACTTTCCAAGGAAGATATTGGGCTACATGTTCAGTCCTTCAGTGTGTATTGGTGAATGTCGCTCAGAATTCCACTCCACATATCGCCCTGCAGCCTGTAAATAGTTGCATCTGGGCGCGCCGGGGGGGACACGGACACCCGCCCACCCCAGTGTGTCCTGCACAACCCCAGGGGCAGGATGGACTCACGGCGGACTGCCCTTCCCGGTCAAATGCGGGAGAAACAAATACTGATTTGCTTTTCCTTGGTCGGAGTTGTGAAAGTACCTTTGATAAAGTCTTCTCCAGGCTATGGAGTTTGGGGCAAAGCTCTTTATCAGAAAGTGGATTGACAAGATAGAAACAAAATGAGAGCAAAACGCATCCTGCAAGCCTCCGTACCTCCAGCCCAAGAGCACAGGCTCTCTGCCTGAGTTTCCAGCTCTGAATCTAAGCATCTCCATGCATGCACACACTTCCCTAACTTTGTGGAATACACACATACACAGACACAGACACAGACACAGACACACACAGACACACACACACACACACACCTGTTTTCTTTATGCGTAAATACATAAACACAGCTCCAGATCTATACGATCTGGCAAGTTGGGAGCAAATTCCTGTTGTTGATTTTCGGCGTGCGAGCCCAGTATAAATAACTGTAGGACAGAGGCAGCAAGTTAACATTTTTTCAGCGCTCAGACTAGCTGCACCCCGATGGGAAAGGGGAACTGTTCGATTTGTTCGGATGTTACTTCTCTATTCTGAAGGCGAAGGGGGCAGGCGGATTGCAAGTGCCTAGCCTGATTGGATTTCTCTGTCTGTCTCCTATGCTTCTCTACCCCATCTTCTGCCATTTCCAGAAGCAGGAGAAAGGTGTCGAAGGACTTGACCCCTAAATCAGCAGCCTGCGGCTGGACCTAGCTCTGGGAAGAGTGCTGCCCCTTCCTCTCGCTTTGCAGCTTAACCCTTTAGACTCCTCGCAGCAAAGGGCAAGAATAGTGGTGTCTCTGACCCCAGCCGCGCAAGCAGCCCCCCTCCATGCCTCAGATCCTTGGATCACTTTAAGAGCCCACAAAAGGACAAGAATGGGAGAGAGAGGAGCGAGTGACATCGGACGGGAGAGCTCCTAAAGCCAGAGGAATAACAGGGAGTTGCCGAAATGAGGGATGTTTGGTTTGTGTTAACTACCCAGACAGATGCACTTCGGCATGTTTGCATTTATGGAATCCATATGTTGTCTTGGGGGAAAAGAACAGCCACAATACACACATACACACAAACACACAAACAGTAGATTTAGGATAACGATGCAAATTCAAAAAGGTACAAGGTATTGTTCTACATGTAGCCATTCGGAGATCTAGCTGTGTATATCTAGTTGGAAAGCAAAGGGACTTTCCACCCCTTCCTGCTTCCACATGTGTGTGTGTTTTTCCTGCCCCCTGCGGAAGAAAGCTCAGGGCCCAAGAGATAGGGTCTTTCTTCCCTTCGACCTCCCCCTTCCTTCTCTTTCCCCCTTTTCAGACTGATCCATGGCATCTTCCGCCTTTGGACCCAATGATCTCCTTTCTCCCTATTGCAGTCCAGACCCTGAAGATTACAGGGGAGCAGATTATTATTCAGTAGCAGCCATTATCCGAATCTTCATTATTAAACCAAACATTTTTATTTTATACTTTCAAGGAATGGAAGCTACAAACAGATCTCTAAATACAAATAGTCACACAGGGACGTTACATATAACCAGGTACCATACCTTTATTTATACATACCTTGTACGTGTAGAATGTTTGCATACATGTATATACACATCCAGTTTACATACCTATCTGAAGACATACATATGTATATTTATACATTTTGGGGTATATGCTTGCCTATACATTCATGTGAGAAATAGGTTGAAAATATACAAATGAATGCAATATTTAACATACATCCCACATTTTCTACATTCTGTGAACATTTTTAAAACTGATTTGCCTAAAATACCCTTTCTACTTGCCAGATAAATGCAAGATTGAAATTCTGAATTCCTTGATTTTTTTTTCATTTTTAAAAGTAAATTAATCTTTACACATGCTGTATAATCACCTAAGCATTATTCAATCATATAAGCTTGGTACCTCTCCTCCATATAACAAATTCACTCTGTAAAATTAGCATAAGTATTTACCAGATTAAGCTGGCATTTTCCTATATTGCAACATGACATACATTTATGTCCAGATTTCTCAAAATAACTAACACCAAGGCAGACATTAGCTTTCTCTGGTTCCTTTTGTATAAAGAAAACAAAATGCAAGTTCAGTCCTAGTTAGCATTGCTTTCTTGGTAGATATTATTTACATTTTAAATCAAAACTAAATAAGAGCTATTGAAGAGATGTTCAAGATCTAAAAACAGAAATTTAATTGTTACATCCTTTTAAAACAGCCTAGCAAATTTATGCAGATAAATATGAAACAAAAATATTTGTAATATACATATTCCTGAGGTTCTGAACAGTTTTCCTTACCTGCTGTATTACGAAAAAATTCAGACACACCAGGCTCCCTTCATTCAGCTACATTTTACACTGACCTGCACTTTGGGCTGAAAGAAAAAAACGATTAGCTGTTGCAAATGAAAATTTTAAATAATAATCAGAAACCCGGTAAACTAAAGGTAAAATATACAATGGTTACAATAAAGATAAATATTTATTTAATCAAAGTAGAGGTTGTGTTTGGACTGGAGGAATGTTTCATCCTTCCCTTAAAAAAAAAAAAGCCAAGAAAAGAAAAAAGGCAGAGGCTTGGCAGCCTCCTGGAGATCCCCATTGTCCAGGGCTATAGAGAGTCCCAGAATGGCATTAACCTCACAAAAGGCACATTGTACAGGGGACAAAAAAAGCCCCTTCTTCTACAATAACTTTTAGCTTTTTTATTTTTAGAAAATGACAAAGGTTTTGCAAGCAATGACTGGTGAAACCTGTGGCAAGACAGGCTGGACTTGGCTTTATTGATCAGCTGTCCCGCATGGAAAAGCAGCTAGGAAAGTTTGAATGGCAACTCAGATTTGGCTCAGAGAGGAAACCCTCAATTTCTCTAAATGTATTTTCCCCAAAATAAATACAGCATTATTCCCAGAGTGAGTTCAGAAGAGCTAGAGAAGGTAACCCTAAAAACTCCTAATCTTCCCCCAACCCTCACTCCCTGAATTTTAATAAGGCTTCAAGCTCTTAAGATCACTTGGAAATCTCATAAAATTAAGCATCAGATTCTAATCAAACAGGTTTCACCATTTCCATTATAAGCCCCAATTCATTATAAAATAAGTTAGCAATGAAATTAAACCATGGCAAATATATATATATATATACACACACATATATATATATATCCCCAGAAAAAGTTAGTTGTAAAGCTTTCTTTCCCTAACCAATGTTACATGGTTTACTACTAAAGCCTTTAATAGAACAAATTTTGTTTTTATGTTTGTTTGCAGTACACTTAAAGTGCAAATTGCATTTTATTTTATTCTAGACATTGTAATCTCAATGTTACTAATTCATATTTAGAACTTATATAAATACATACTTGTCATCAAAAATCTATTGCAGCAGCAGTGACGCTGAAACTAGGGAGAGAGAGAGAGAGAGAGAGAGAGAGAGAGAGAGAGAGAGAGAGAGGAGTTTCTTGTTCTCCGTTTGTTTGCTTGCTTTTTGGAGGTACTGTACACCAGCCTAAGTGATGGCTTTGATGTGCTGGGAGCAGGTACAGTAGCAGTATCCCTGGCTGCTGCCTTTGATTTTAGAGATCTCCTTTGGGCTCTGTTGGGATGTGCAGCTCCTAGTCTTTATCTGAAATCTATCCCTTCATTTCAAGCCCTTTGGCTTCCAGACTGCTCCAAACTCTTGGAGGTAGCTGTAAGATTTTTTTTTTTTTTTTTGGAGTGGGGTGGGATGAAGGGGAGGGCAAAGAGATTAGAGGAGAGGGATGTTATACTCCCCCCTTTCTACATTACAGACCTTTCCTCACTACTTAAATACATTGGCTTTCCTTTCTTAAAAATTTAGTCTAAAATCATTTTTCACTGCCTCCACTACATCCCTGCTTTTGATGGCAAAATAGCCCTGTGCTCTGAAAACATCTGCTTTCCAGGCTTTACACTCGAAAATTGATTTTACTTTTCTCCTAAGTCCAGAAAGGTTAAAGAAAAAAAGTTGTGTTTGTTTCCAGCTGCAACTTTTCCCCTTCTCCCCCTTTTCTACTTCCTCCCTCTTTACTCACCCCCTTTCCCCACTAACTCCATTTAATTCTTATTCACTTCTCTCTTTTTATTTCTTCTAATCATCACTAATCCCCTTCCTCTCTTTCCAAAGAATTGGAGATTTCATCTTATTTTTGAAGGCAAGCTTAACATTTTTGGGGGGGTCTAATCTATGAAATATGTTAAAGTTGCTCCATTAAAAAAAAGACATTCCCTTCTGAGGGTGGGGTGGGGGGTGAGATTTTCCTCACTTTTCTTGAGAGAAAATCTCGGAGATTTACAATATAAAGTGTCTCCATCTATGTCTCTGATACTTCTCTATGCTTTCATTTAAACCTAGGCATTTAACTGTTCCCCCCCTTCCACTTTTCTCCCCCCCCACTCTTTACTCTTGTCTTCTGTTACTTTCTTCCTATTTAATTTAAACACCCGCAGCTGCATTTCGGGGAAGGGAGTGAAGAAAAGGAAAGAAAAAGAAAAAAAAAAGGAAAAAGGAAAAAAAGAAAGAAAAGGGGAAAAGAAAGAAAAAAAAAACAAAAAAAAATCTTGTTATAAAAAAAAAATCCTAGGCTGGCTCCATTGTTGCTCCTGTGCATCTCAGTCCTCTGTGTGTGTGTGTGTGTCTGTGTGTGTGTGTGTGTCTGTGTGTGTGTGTGTTTTTAATACATGCATAAACTTTTGGTGCCTCTCTCCCTCTTCCTGGTCTCTTCTCCCATCCTCTCTTCCTGCTCTCCTTGCCCTGCTCATCACTTTCCCCTGGTTTTTTTTTTTTTTTTTCCCTTCCTCCCCTCTGCCTCCCTCCACCTCCCCCTTTTCTTTTTTGCTGAATCTTATTGATCCAGAAGGTGGCTAATTAGCCCTTCCCGTCGTGCCTGGGTAATGAAGCACATGCGCACTGAATTAATCACAGCCATTTTTTGCAGGAAACTAATTAGCAGAATAAAGATCCAAAGACTTTTTTTTCTTTTCACTCATCAGCTCCCACTTCCAGCGCGTCCCCTCCGACCGCTGCAGCCACCGCCGCCACCGCCGCCACCGCCGCCGCC
>JAJPUD010008550.1:35666-53475 GCA_023553655.1 Myrmecobius fasciatus | reverse complement strand
CGGAGCCGGGAGCAGCGGCGCAGCGAGCAGCGGCCCTGGGCACAGCCGGCCGGACTTCTCTACCTGCAGCTGCAGCCGCCGCTGCCGCCGCTCGTGCTCCCGCTGCCGCCGCCGCTGCTGCTCCTGCTGCTCCCGCTGCTCCCGCTGCTGCTGCTTGCTGCTACTGCTCTCTGTGCGCTGCCCCGTGGGCAGGCAGGGCTCCCAGCCCCCAGAGGGGGGCCCTTCCCTGGACACCGGGGGCTCCGGGGGCTGCGCTCTCCGGCCAGGGGCAGACACTCCCTCCTACGCCTGGGCTCTCCGAGCTGATAGACATCGGAGGAGCCCTCTTGTCTCCCTCTCCTACGAATAGGAGATTGTTCCTGTTCTTTCTACTTTCCCCTCTCTGCTCTATACCTGTATTATGTGCTTTGGACGCAAGATTCTATTCTGTGATTTTTAGGCTCTGCATTTTAATGTGTCCTCTTTTGCATACTATATTTGAGGGCAGCTATAAATGTATAATGTTTACAGGTGTATTTAAATTGTGTATTGACACCTTACTGCTACGTCTTGTACGTGGATGTTATTCTATGGAGATATTAGATTTTCAATATTTTTAAAATCTTTCTCTGCAAAATGAAATCTGATGCCTCTGGTCTGAGTTGTGGAAAGTGGTGTAATTCCACCTATTGTAGAAATTGCTTTAAAGGAGGTTTATAAGGGTTTTTAAGACCACAAAAAGTCTTGACGCTGCCCCCCCCCCCCTTTAAGTTAGGGCAAATAGGACAATTTTTATTGGTCTCGATTATTGGGACATGGTCTGAGTAATATGTGAAGGAAAGAGTGGGACTGCTTTTTCTTTGCAGTTGTAGAGACTTTAAAAGGGGCCTTGTGAAGAACATTTTAAGAAAGTGACACAAAATAAGGCGCTTAGCTGTGGTGCCAATTCGACAAATCTAAATTCACTTTGGAAAATTGTAAGTCTCAAACGTTTTTGAGTAGAAAGATTTTGAGATTTATTGTAGGGTTTTTTTTTTCATTTTTTTTCTTTCCTTCATCTTTTTGAGAAGTGGCCAGTAACAGACTAACTTGTTTTCTGAGCATCTTAAAAACAGAGCCTTGCAGATGGAAAAGGAGAAAAGATTGATCAGAATTTGCATAATCAATAGGGCAATGTGCTGAAATCGTGTACCTACATTTACTGTAAATTTCTACAATATCTGCAGGGTGGGTGCTCAAGTGGCTTCTTCTCTCTCCCCAGTGTGGATTTAATTGCAATATAGCCAACTCTAGCATTTACTGCCCAACCCTCTGGAACTGTTAGAGAGGAAGTAGACTATATTATCTCATTTTAAAAATTACTTTATTTTATTGTTAGGTTTAGTGTCTGTATGTGAGTTAGTATGTTAGTGTCTGTAGGTTTCTTAGGTATTTAACATCAAAACGCCCCAGAACTTTATAGATGAGAAGAGGGCAGCGTAGGGAGGGTCATATATTGAAAAGAGAGTTGCTTGTATGTTCAATTAATTACACTTTATGGGCCTTCCTATAAGGTAAGGCTAGATTTATTATTTTTTTTTTTGGCCGATGGTGAGGAACTAACTTAGAGATGGTATAGGAGAGAGGTTAATACACAAGAGACTAAAAAGCCTTATAACGGAGAAGATAGTCTCCCTCTCCCCCCTCCTTTCTTGCTAACCCCCCCTTCCCCCCATCCCAACCCAGTGTGTGTATGTTATGATGCAGACACTGTTATAGTCAATCCTGAGATCTTGGTGGATAGATGAATTCCTGTTCGGAGATGGATTTTGAAATAGAATAGCAAATGGTGCAGCAGCTATATTTCGTAAAAAGTGTGCACTCCGTCAGTTTTGAAAGGATTTCAGTTTGGGGGGGGGAAGGGAGAGGTGTGGATTTAAAAAAAAAATCCTTCTGTAGGCAGGAGAGTAACTCTTCCTTCTGTGTCTGTGCCCCTCCCTTACCAGGCTCTCCCCACCCCCAGTTTTAGATTTTAATTACTTAATACTAAAATGCACAGTGCTTATCTAAATATTTGCAAATGCTCTTTCCTATTGATTCCTCTGAATAAACTGTTCTGCCCTACTTCAGACAGTAGACAATTCATGAACTTTTTAAACATATAAAATCCACTGAGTAATATTCTTGTGTGCATTTGTGTTTATATGTGTGCATAGAGAGTTACAGTACTGGGGGGGGTAATTGTGGAAGAGAATCTTCATTATCTGTGACTTCTCCTTCTTGGGGCCAGAAAAGGGTATTTCTTTAGTGCTGTGATTAAAGCAGCTCCTAAGGATGTGTGTATGTCCACATATGCACGGTGTGTGTATATGTAGTATGTCTGTATACATATGCAATTCTATTTTTTCCTCTCACCTTTGTTTAATATGGAGCAGTTTTTCAGGGACTTGGTGACTCCCTCCTTAGGGTCACATTGAGTTCGAATCTGGCTGAACATACAGGAATCCTGCAATGGGGAAATAAAAGAATAGAGAGAATGGGGTCAAGTCAGCTGCTTAGAGGCCAAAACCCCTACAGCTGCTTTCATTTTATTTTTTTTGTGTGTGTTTATTTTTGGCTCCCCCAGCCATGTTACAAATTGCAGCCTCCCCTCTCAGGTGTTTGCTATGTAGTTTAAAGCACCCGTACCCTGGCACCCACAATTTTCTCCTAACATCACCCCTCATACACACACACACACACACACACACACACACAATACAATTTCCAAAACAACAGAGGAGGAGGGGGTGAAAACCCCCTACTGAGTTCAGGCAAATAAGGCTGGGTCTCCATATCCTATTACAAAGCAGCTTTGAATATGCAAGACATCACACAAGACCAGTTATTCCAGTTACAACAAACTATTAAAAAAAAGAAAAGAAAAGGCATGTTTAGATGGTAATTTGTTAGTACAAGAAAAAGGATACCCCATAAAGCTGCCTTTTTCCTTTGCTCCTCTTAGACTTCACCAATCCTTTTCAGATTGGTCCAGCATATTTTTAAAAATGAAAATCTTTGGACTTTGCAAGATCGCTGCAAGCAACACATTTTCTGTATTTTTTTCCTTTATCTTGGAAGAGAGTTGGCAGGGATTCTGTGGTTTGCAGTTACACAATGTGTTATCATGTTTTTAATCACTAAATCATTGCAGTGGTTATAGATTTACAGTCTTGGGGTATTACAGAGAAGAGCAACGGCGGCTATATCTCTACATATACTTTTAAATTACACCAATGTAAACTGAGTGCTGCAGCAGCTGTGAATGTGGTCAACAGATTTCATTTTCTCCTTTGTATGTTCCAGCTCTCTCTCTCCTGGATAATTTGTCTTTTGACTGCTTAAAGTAAAGAAAGTTCATTTCATATATATATATATACATACATATATATATATATAATATATATATATAGTGTGTGTGTGTGTGTGTCCCCGTCCCTCCCGTTCCAGCCAGCTTCATTCCAAACCTAATGCTCTCTTCCACCTCTCTTCCCACCCCCACCCCGTCAGAGTGGGTATGGTTTTGGGGGGAGAGTGAGACACAAAATTGGTTGACTCTAACCCCAGTTGAACTTCAGACTGTTGAAATAGAATTTGGAATCAAATACTGTAACAATCCCACCCTCACTTTAAAAAAAAAAAAAAATCAGGCTTCTCTCTGGTTTACAGACTGACCTTAATGTATTGGGATTCAGCAGTGATTTGCAAATGAGAAGGGAGTGGGGGGGGCAGTATTGAGAAGAGAAGGGGACAAACTTAGGGCCCTTGCCGGTAGCAGCCCAGCCTAGTGCGTTCTGTCCACTAGACCACTTTTCTGCTTCTGTTTTTCATATTATTATGTAACAGAATCCTTGGCAGCATTAAAAATTCAGTATTACAAGCTGATTGTAATGCTGCCTCATTAGGGAGCGCTGTCTGGTCCGGTATTAAGTGAAACCCAGAGCATGGCTTTTAGGTTATAAACACCAATAAATATTAAGTATCAGCAAAGGGGAGAAATGTCAGCTGAGCTTTTGGCCTCTTTCTAGGTCCCTTCCCCCTCCCCCCCCAACTGTCATCTGTTTTCTTGTTGTGATTCTGATGTGTCGACTTTTCAATGACATTTTAGGAAGGCTGTTTATAGAGTTATCTTGTATACACAAAGGGTTAGGAGTTTGTTTTGTTTTGATCTGTCTTAAACAGGTCCTTTGCTGCGCTGATGTCATTTCCGTTCATATTTGAGTTGCTTATGGTGCTTCATCACTTATTCCTCCTGACCCCTACTCCCACCTTGGTTTTCAGCTGGAGCCTGTGGCCCCTTGGGGGAGAGGGGAGTCAAGTCTGAGCTTCCCAGGCTTGGGGGTCCAGTATCTATTCTTCCTCCCCCTCTGGAAGGGGCTCTCCGTCTTAGGATCCGCTGAAACCCTCAGACAGCAACTTTCCGTGGCCTGGCCATGGAACTGCATTGGCAGGCAGTGATTCATCTAAGGTTTTTGTTTTGTTTTGTTTTTTCTTCTTTCCTCCCTCCCCCCACTACCCTCCATCATCATCTTTCTTTCTTTCTTTTTTTTTGTGCCTCTAATATTTCCCCTGTTGTCCATCTCTTCCCCCCCCCTCCCCAACTTCTAATGACCACTTCGATTCACTTGCAAATCTGAAGCTGGCATTAGTGGACTGCATGCTGTGAAAAGAAGAAAATATTTCAAGGAAGCCCCCCTTCCCCCACCTTCCTATTCCTGGGCTGCATCTCCACTTGAACATTTTTCTAAATGTTTTTCCTATCCCTGGGTCAATTGACTCTCTCTTGTAGCTATAGAGCCAATTCTGATGTTACTAAAAATGACTGCAAAATGCCCAGCCTACCCCCCAACACACACACACACACACACACACCCCTCTTCTTGTTCTCATGTAATTTGCAACTGGAAACCAAAACAGAAAATTCAGTGAGAAAATCAGGGACGAAGAAAAAGTGGATTTGGAGGCCTGGAGGTTTTAGCTTAAAAGGGGGATCTTTTTTTTTCTTTTCTTTTTTTTTTCTTTTTCCCCCTTCTTCTCTTGGATTGTCTCGTAATAAGGAGAAAGGGAATAGCAATAATTAGGAAGTTCACTTAGCTAGCTTCTCCCCAACCAAGACGGGGTGAAAAATGAACCAGCATTGACACTTAGCTTGATGTGAAAACCCAGAGTGACCTCTCCCCCCCCTTCCGTGCCACTGGCCTTTTGTTCCTGGAAAACTGAGCTAAGGTGCTTTTTTGCTCAGACCAAAGGCATCTCGAAAGAAGTCCCCCCCCCCCCCCCCCCGTGTGCTCATCCCCTTTGGATGGCCTTCTCATAGTTATTGTCAAGGCAGACTCTCCCAAACAATTGCTTCAGGGAGACACAAAAGCAAAAACATTTGTCCTGGCCTTTTTTTTTTTTTTAAACCCCTTTGTTTTTAGAGGGGATTTTCAACCCATTCTTTAAATTTAAGGTTCCTATTTGTCTACAGAGAGACAAGCAAAACTGCATTGAAACATTTACCGGAGGCCTGGCTCACAATCGAAATCCCAAATTATTGACTTTAAATTTTTGCTGGGTGCTTTTAAGTTTGCTCTTGGAAAAAGTGAAACATACATTCGTATTGAAAAAAGGTAGCAATGGGATGATCTGGTTTGGGAGGGAGTGGGGGTGGGGAAGGGTGGAGGAGGAGGAGGAGATGTACCTTTTTGTATCATCTCTTTCCCACTCCCCCCAATCCTGGTCTTGGCTGTTTGGCAGCAAAGAATTACTAGGCAACAAGAGCTTAAATCAAATTCCTGATTTTACTGTTCATCTGAATCGTGCTTCTGGTATTTAATTATGAATGTGTTAACCCATGTTTCATGTAAGGCAGGATGGTTGGTACACATTAGAAAGGAGGTAAAATTTCTGATCTCGTGTTTTGATTTTTAAATAGGATATATTTAAAGAGTTAATAACTCCCTCCCACTTTTGTGCTGCATTTCCCCTTTACACTCCCTGCAAGCTTCCTTCTCTCTACCTAGTCAGTGGCTTGCATCAGGCCAAGTGTAAATAGATGTCAGACAGGGGGAGATGGGCTATGAACAAAGCAAAAGCCCAAGTCAGATTCCCCTTTCCCTAAACTACTCCTGCCATAAAGAAGTGCCCGGTGGGATACTGCATTTAAGAGTCTTAATGCTTTGTCATTATAAATTCCCAATTTAAAGGTTTTGTAGCATAAATGTAAAAATGCCCCAATGGGTAAAAAATGAGGGGTCTGAAATCTGGCCTGAATAATTCTGTTTGCTCTCTGCCATGTCAAAAAAAAATCACTTAATATACATATAGGCATAATGCCCGCCTATATGTATGCACATGGATGTACACACATGTATACACATACATGGATATACATAGTGTATATATGTGTGTGTATTTTTTTTTCACTTCTTAAATCTTTTAAGACCAATTTCTTTTTACTTTCCTGATTCTTAGGCCCCATTATTCCAAATAAATAAATAAATGGTTCTGAAAACACTTCAAGATCGAATAACCTCCTCTTCTTTCTGGGGGTCTTGTCTTTGTTTTGAAGAAAGGTTGAGGGGGGGTCAGTGTGGGTAAATAAGCCAGATGACAATATTCTTTTATAGTGAATTATGGTTTTCAACACCTAAAATCATCTACAATTTGGATGGGGGGAAAAAATTAACCCATGGAATTAACATGGCCACAATAGATGGAGACATTGAAGTTTGTTGTGTCAGGGGAATGTGAATCAAAACATCTGTATGTGGGCCTTGGCACACCAGCCCCTAATGGTTCGGAAGGAGCTGTTGTGGTCTGCTGTGTGGAAAATCTGCATTCTGTAGAATGCCTAAAGGGACTCGGGGATGTAGATCATACCAGGTCCCTAAATATAACTGCCTGGGCATAATGGGGTGAGTTAAGGGCAAGGAGTGAATCTCAGCATGAAAGGTTCGGGGATAGGTTGCTTTTTTTTTTTTTTTTTGCCTGCTTCTGACTTTCTTTATTACAATCCCAGTGCTATTTAAGCACTTGTTTAAAATCGGTGTGCACGTATAATTCGAGGAAAGAGAGGATTTGCAAGAATAAATATGTAGAAACCCAGTTGTATTGAAAATACAAGGTTCACATGTCAGAAAACAGACAACTGTGTCGTTTAGAAATCACACTCGCCTTTGTTAAAGTGAAAAGCCTATGGAGAGGTGTACATATGTGCCCGTGTGTGTATGTGTGTGTCTGGATGTATATCCTTACACCGCACATGCATATGTATGTGGAGGGAGGCAGGTCTGCTGTTACAGTTGGGATCAGTGTAATTTAACAACCACCTAAGCTTCTGAGGCCTTCCTTTGGGTTTGGGAATTAAAAGAGGGTAGGAGTGGGGAAGGTCGAGAAGAAAGGGGCTGGGGGATGGGGAAGGCTCCCTTATTTATTTTTAAATATTTATATTCCTGGCTTTTGTCTATTATGATTTCCAGATGAGGCCAGCCGAGCTCTAGAGAACCAGGAAAGGAGGACTTGCCCTTTCCAGCTGAAAATTTTTGTCAGTTTTAGGACAGAACTGGGAGAATGTCAGTCTGTCAGTGCAGGATAGGCTATGTTCCCCTCCGAGCACCTGTTCTCAGGAGAGCCAAATGTGGGACGTGAAAGGGAGGGGCTATTTCCTAGAAAATGGTCATTCTTCCTGTGAGAGCTAAAGGTACAAGTTTCCTTCACGGGGGCGCCTTTTCTGAACGGGGTGCCGGGCATTGGGACAGGCCGTCGTGACAGATAGAGCACGCCTCTTGGTACAGTGGTCGTGGGAGGGAGGACCTGTTTGATTTTTGCACAAGGCCTCAGTCGCCGTGGGCCGGGGCCGGCTCCCAGGGAGGTGACCTCTCAGAATGGCTAGGCCTCTTGAGGCTGAGATTGCTGCCTTGGACAGCCCGCCCCTGCTGAAGACCCTGCCCCTGCTCTCACTACCTCACCCCCCCTCCCCCCCGCCGCCCGCCTCCAGAGCACCTTATGGAGTGTTCTGTGTTGCTCTTTGGTTGTCTATATTTATTTTATTTGAGATTTTTAACTATTGCTCCGTCTCCCTCCTGGCATCATATTGCAAGGATACCTCTTATTAATAAAAAGTGGAAGCCAAGCAGCAAAATTAGATTTGCCTGAGAGTCCAAACATTTTCTTTTTGTCTCTAATTAATGTGACAGTTTGTGTGTTCCTTGTAGGTAGAGTGCAGACCTGAAGTCCTTCCTTCATTTTCCTGAAGGGACTTTTGTGCCTCGTATCAGCTCTGGAATGGGCACGGTATCTCAGTCCCACTGCTATTTTTATCATCCTCCTCATCACCATCGAGGATTCATAGTCACTTTTACAATTGAATTATTTAATGATTTTCTTTAAGGTTTTCCTAACCCGTTAAGGATCACAGTGTGGTTAGCTAGCATCGTAATGTTAAAAACTCTTCTTCTATCTGACCTGAAATCAGTGATTCTAGAAGCCCGAGCACTTTAAAAAAAATAATACTCTGGTTACAAAAATCATTCATCATCTTTCATTTCTTTTTTTTCTTCTGCCCCCTCCGTTTCCCCTCTTCTCAGGTTGTCTCATGTTGGAATGGATAGCCTGGGCTGGCTGTCTTCTGGGTTTCTTAGGGCCTTGTTCTCTAGGAGCGGCCTTGCTTCCTAAGGTATTAGCTTAGCCTTTCAATCTTTTTTGTTAGACAATCCAGGCATTTCCTTGATTACTAGCCTCCTGCCAATAGGCTAGGTCCCTGGATGCTTTGAAACCCCAGATTTCCTGTGAATGGAGCAAAATAGTCTTTATAAATGCGACATTGCTCCCTCTCACCCAAGATGAGAATATTCCTCTGTCCATACAGTTCTTTGCTTTGTTTATTTCTGGGATACAAATGGTTTCCTGCTACAGTTTTCTTTGACTCAAAGGAGACTATAATTCAAGATGGTGGAGGAATCGTATTGAAGGAAAAAGCAGGTACCTCTTTCAGGGGAAAATGAGTGACTTTGTGGACCTCCTGCAGGGATGCCCCTGTTCCTTCCCCTCCCCCCTGAGATTTTTTTTCTGGCTTTTTGATATTTATACAAGGATGATAAAGGTTAAATTTAGGATATGTAAAGTTGACTGGTAATGCTATGATAATTATGAGTCAGTAGAGCAGTAGTATTCAATTTGACTCTGCTGGGAGAATCTCTCTGAAATATATATGTGGGGGAAGGGAGATGGGTGTGGGCATATAGAAATATATATACACACACATATATATTACACATATATGGATATGTATTTCACACATGCTGTGGCCATTACCCACTCTTGTTGAGGGAAGGGCAGGCCCAGTGCAGCCTCCTGCTCCATTTCTGCCTTGCAGTGGTATAAACTTGAGCCTTTGGACCGGGAGAAGGGGATGTTTTTATAAGTTTCTGCAGCTGAAAAACAGAAGTGTTCTGTAAAGCAGTTAATAGGATGGGTGTGTGTTTAAAAGAAATTCCTGTCCACATTGGCTAACGCACCCATGCAAGTAGTTTGGCTCTGACGTGGCCAGGGCTGGGAGACTAATGGATAAGATTCTGAAGTGACAGGCTCTTTTCAAAAAAAAAAAAAAAGAGAGAGAGAGAGAGAGAGAGAGAGAGAGAGAGAGAGAGAGAGAGAGAGAGAGAGAGAGAGAAAGGAAAAAAGAAAAGAAAAGAAGGCCGGCTTTCCTTTCTTGAAGACTCCAACAAATTCTAAACAGGCCTCTGGGGCTTCTGGTGAAGGGGGGGTCAGCGGCCTCCAGGGAAGCCCTGCTTTTGTTCTCCTTTGACCTTTTCACAATGGGTGCAGAAGGCAGTTGGGGAAGAGCCGGCTGATGGCAGGATGTCCCCAGCAATGCCATCCCTGCCGCCTGGCATCCCCCGGGGCCAGCCGGCGGCGGGGCGGGCGGCCTGCTTTGTCCGGGCCCTGGGCGGCCCGGCGGCCCACAGGAAGGCCCGCGAGAGCTCCTGCCCACCGGAGCCAGCGTCCTCACGCGCTGGCGATGAGCAGCCCCTGACTGTGCCAGACAGAACTGTAGATGTCAGGCTTTGCACAGAGAGAAGGCGAGCCAGGCAGAGGCAAGCAGCAGGGCTGTGAGTTTCAAATTAACCTTCCGCTTTGTTGATGTGTAATGTGGATTTCCAGCCCCCCCCCCTTCCCCCTAGCTAGTGCAGTGTACACTGGCAAATTGTGAGAGTTGGACTTCATTTACATAAAGCTATTACAGGAATCTGGTCAGCAGGCAGACTGCATTCAGGCCCCTGGCCTCCTGGGGGGAGGGGATGGAATGCCTGGTGCCGGCTGATGGGTAAAGCCCAGCAGCTCCCTCCAGGGACCTTGCCTTCCTGAGAAGGGTGGGAGGGGATGGGCCGGCAGAGGGATGGCTCCCCGCTCCCACGTCTCTCAGGATGAAAACTCTGCTGTCCTTGCCTCCCTCCTGCCCCCCAGCCCCCAGCCCAGGGGAGGCGCTGGGGCCCCAGGGGAAGGGGAAAGGATGCCTCCTAGGGTTGGCAAGGTGTGGGGGGGGTGCTTAGTGACGATGAGATTTCCCAGGCTGGCCAGAGGGCAGTCAATGGATCTGTCATCCGTGGCATCTCCTCCTTCCTGAGGTGTGTGGAGGCTTTGGGCTCCAGGTGAGTTAACCCTTCCCCTCCCTCCATTACAGGGAAGCTTTTTTTTTTTTTGACCCCCAGACTTAATTCAGTGAACTGCAGGCAGGTGCTCCCATCCTCTAAGTAGAGTGGGGAAGAGCAAGATGTCTTGAGAGGCCCTACTAGATCCAGTTGGACTACACCTGGGTTTAGTGGTTTGGGACTCAGTTGGGCCAAGGCAGCTGGAGACCAACCGGCTTGGGAGATGGTTCTGGAAGGTTCCTTATACAGCCTTGGTGGTGTTTGGACCTTTGGGTTCTGATGTCTTAACACAAAAGCACCGATGTCACCTGCTAACCCCAAACTAGGTTGAGGCGTGTTTCAGTATAGGGAAGTCTTCAAACTCTGGAGAAGCCAGAATGACATTGTTATTTGGTAAAAACAGCAGCATGGCACGGGGGCCAGTCTCAGTGATAGGAGGATTTGGTTCCAATCCTGTCTCTGATAGGCTCTGTTTGTGGGAGCCACAGGCAAGTGCATTAGCTTTTTGGCGGCCCTGGCAGTGCTAGCGTTCTAAGTCTGTGAGTTATAGAGGTTTCCAGAGGGCGGAGGTAATCTCTGCACTGGGAGTTCACTATGCTCATGAAACCAAAGGTCTCACAGACCAACCAATGACAGCCCCAAACAAAGACCTCCCCCCCCAAACAGTATCTTAACTTCCAGTTAGGACGGTGTCAGAGAAAATGGCCATTGCATGCTGTAAGCGCAGAAAGTTCTCTTCTGAAAATAGAGCCTGTTGTCATAAACCACTGAGAAGAAATGGAGGAAAGCCTCCTTGTTTCCTTTAGTTGTCCTTGAATAGTCATTAAGAAGAAGGTCCAGAAGGACTGTAGGGAGGACAGGCCGCACCCAGGCTTCCCTCTTAGGCCTACCTCTGCTGACTTCCCCCAGGAGGGATGGCTGAATTGGGCAGGTAGGACCCCCCAAACAGGTTCCAGGCCCTCTTTTTTCCCTTAATGTTTTGAGATCCTTGGATGCTGGTGATGATGCAAATACTGTATACTTTCAACTCACCAGGACATAAAATGATTTCTTTGCCATCAGGCAGCAGGTGCAAGTTGTAGAGTTGGTCTCTGGGGTCCCTTCATTCTTGAATTCAGAAGGTGTCAAACTCTCGTGTTCTTTTAACTGCTGTGGTTTCTGGATAAGTTTCAAGGGAAACCCTACAAGGCAAGAGTTCCAGTTGTTTCGCTGGGGGATGATGGAACCATTTACAGCAGCAGCAAAAGACTCAATCTGGTAGGAAAATGTGGCCTTCCCAAGAATTTGGACATAGACCTCAGCAGAGACGTGGAATCCTTTGTTGTTGGAACACAGTGATGATCTCAGAGAGAGAAGTTACTTTGTTATTCCGGTGAAAGCTTGGGATTGGTAGGTGCAAGATGGGTCTTGTTATTTTTAAGTGTCCCAGATTTTTAAAAGCTGGATATGTATGAAAATCTACATGTGTGCTTGTTTTAGTTAGGAGTGAGTCCCTCACGGCACACTTTTAGATGATGTGCTAGGAATTCTTCAAAGCTATTTCTCCCTAAATAACAGGACTAAATAGTCTTTGCATTCATGCATTCACTCCTATAACTGTTTTTCCTCCTCTTCTTTTTAAGTACTTTTTTATACAAAGAATTGTGCTTGGTTGGGGAGGGGAGATAGAAACAAACATAATTCGGCCTTCCTCCTTTAGCCTGCTTTACAAAATTATCAATCCTCAAATGAGGTAGATCCACACTTTGTACTACTCTCTAATTATACAACTTACCTCAAGTATAACAGTAGGTTTTGAAGGAAGAGGTAAGCATTTCTAAACTTAATCAGCTCTTTTGGAATCAAGGGGAATTGAAAGCATCTTGAAATCTGCTTTTATTAAAACTTATAGATAAATATATAAAATATATATAAATATACAGGAATAGTAGAACTTACTTTTGGAACATTTTTTTTAAATGGTACAACTTGTACCTGAGAAAGCCACCATTTATTTCTGAATTACCCTGAGAATATTTTTATTGACTGAGAATAGTTAAGAAAATATTTGCCATGTCCACATGTTTCTAAATTTTTGCAGTTTCATCAAAACAAGACCCTGAAGTTCATTTTCTTCTCCCTCCTCCCCCTTTTGCATTAGTTAATTCAAATGAATGCTTAAGTATCACAGGAGGGAGATGTAATAATAAAATTGAGGTTTCACCTATCATCTGTTTGATTGGTGAAGTTGGGTTGTTTTATGATTAAACAGAGAGAGAGTATGCAGGGCCCTGTTGTGCCTGATGCTGAGTCTTGAGACAGGAAGATGAATAAGCCAGACCTTGGCCTCAAGGAACTTACCAAACATCCTTTGAAGTTCTTTCCCCACTATTGCCTCTTAATTACATGTGGTGTTCACTCTACCAATTGAATTGCCTTTCTTGGACATCCAGTGGCCAGGAGCTAGTTAGAAATTTCACTTTTCATCTTGACCATTTTGAATGCTAATAGTAGGCCTGGACCACATAAGGTGGAACAAAGACTTCTCAGTTCCCAGTTCTTTAGAATAAGTGTCTGCAAAATGCCAGGAAGTTACCCTTCTGGTGTTTCCCTTTCAGCTCGGGATCTTCCAGATAGCCCCCCCCATCTTTTTCTTAGGGTGTTCTGGCCCCTAGTCTCATCTTGGTGTTCATGCTTTATTTTGGTTGTGGTAATGGTGGGGGGGAGGGGAGGGAGAGTGATGTGTGCTCAGTTTGGGGGCCTATAAACACCTGAAAGTACACTTGATACTGAAGCATTCCCTTGCCTGAGAAACTCCTTGCAGAATTTCAGTGAAAATGAAAATGAAAAATATCCAAGTAAATATGTGAGATTTTGGAGAATCCTGTGGATTTCTCGGCAGGGAGGACTGCCTTTTTAGTTAGTGAGCCAAATGTCTTGGTTTAATTTTTCGGGTTTAGAGCTGGTCTTGGACAGAGGGGTTGGCTTGAAGAAACTTGAGCTAGTACATCTCCTTGGTGAATATTATTATAGGTATTCGGTGTTAAGCATCTTCCTCATGTACAAGATTGGATTGTGTTCTAACCCGGCATAAACAGTCTTAGATGACTCTAACATCTACTAAATACAATTGAAACTCATGTGCCCTACTTTCAGGATCATCCCCAATCTGGGGATAGCCCACCCTAGCCTTACTTCTTTGCTCTGGGCCTGGACTCCTTCCTATCTCAGAGCTGTTGAGCACAGTGTTTCCTAAGTCTAGAGTGTCCTCCCTCCCCCTTTTCACCTGCTGAGTTCCTGCCCATTTTCTCTTCTCCATGAAATCTTGCCTGATACTGCTCACTAGTCAATAACACCTTTCCTCTCCCCCTCTCCAGCATAAAGCACTTTCATTTTATAATTCTCTAGTGTGCTTAAGTGTTCATTTTATGTTATAGTTATCTATGTATGTATCACCCCCCCCTTGACTGTAAATTTCTTTAGGGCAGGTATCATATCTTCTTATGCGTTTTGCATGTGGCAGGGCTTAATAAATTAAATGTTTGAGTTGAATTGAACATCGATGGCCTCAAGAAATTTGTATTTTTTCTTAGCTGATGTTAATATTATTTACCTTTAAACTTGCCCAATCCCTGTTAAACCTTTTGACTTCTATTTTAATTTTGAAGATGGGCCCTCATCCCTCACATGTACTTTAAGCCAGTTTTAATTGTTTTTAAAGGTAGGCGCTTTCTCATATCATAATGATTCTGTCGACCATTTGAGAATGGTTATTGTTAACAATCACATTTTCAATATTATTTATAACCTGGGACTGTATATATCCGCAGGTCCTAAGGGATAAAGCCCAATTAAGTGCTACTTTCTACATCAGTTTCCCCCCTCCTCCCTTGGTGGCTTCCTAGTGGGCTGTGATCTTTATTCTTTACCTCACTCCCAAACCATTTTGTATTTATATTTACCTATCTTTGTGTATGTATTATTTTTCCCACCTTAAGGGCAGGACCCATTTCAGATTTTTTTTTCCTGTTTTTGTCTTTTTAGTGCCTAGCACATAGTAAGCACTTACTGAATGCTTTCTGTGTGGAAAGAGCTGATCACTTAGTGTCTTTCCAGGAAATCCAGGCTTGAGGATCAAAGGCAGACATTGCCTTGCAGAAGCCAGACTCAATGGATAACATATTTTATTTGGGTGCCTTCAGTAGACAAGGGTTTACTTTTCTTCTTGGCTCACTGAAATGGATAAACAGTAACCCAGGGTAGTCATCCTAGGTATGGGGACAAAGATCCAATTTATTAGTATGAAATCTAGAGTAGGATCCAACATTGTAGGGGCTGGAAGAGACCCTTAAGGTCACCTAGTCCAACCCCCTGAGGTTACAATTCTTGCAACTGTAACTGAAACCCAGTGAGATTAAGTTACTTTCCCAAACACACAGTGGCAGATACCACTTCTCACAGAGGTTCCACTATTGTAACTTCCTCCCAGGTTTGTGGAGAATCAAATGAGACAATGTATGTAAACCACTTGGCAGTCCTCAGAGCTCTCTCTCCACAGCAGCTTATTAGCTTTCCATCCCTCCATAATAGGAATACAAGAAATCTAAGGTGGTTAAATTGTGGTTTTTCCTTCAGTATAGCTGGTGACCATCATGTGGACAGGGATTGAGCAGGGAAAGAGGTATGTTACAATGAGTCTACACTAGGCAGTTCCACAAAGCTTGCAATCAACTCTGGGTCTTGGCTGGGCTTAGAAATGTTTCTGTGATAATTAGGCATTGTAATGGTCTTTTTGTGGATAGTTTTTCTAGACTTTAAGAAAATCTCTGGTTATCTCTGCTGACTCTTGCCACTTAAAAACAATCTCCCTGAAATCTCGTTCTTGGGATAGAGATGAGGAATATTTTTGGAGATACAAGAATGTGATGGAGAGGGTCTGGGACCTTGCCCCTGGGCTGCAAGACTCCCCTTAGGAACTTAATATTTGTTTTGTTTAAGCTTCAGGAAGTGGGGTAGGGGAGGATGAACAGAATTCCTTAGCAAAATACCTTCAGTTTGTTCTTGAATTTGAGCAACTGACTAGTGGAGGATTCTAGGGAGCATCTGCCTTTTACGTACACCTCTTTTCCTTTCCCAAGGGATGGTCACTATGGAAGAGCTTCTCCCCATTTATAAACAGGAGGATTAATGAATGAAGAGTTTAATGTGAGGCTCTCCAAAGAGATCTTACCCCCCTCACCTGTTCTTTTTGTTTCTTGGGGATCTGAGATTATGGGGTTGCTTGTTCTTTGGGTCTGGGTATTAACAGGTGGGTTGCCTCCAAAATCTGTGTGCCCCTCCTTTGCTGACCCCCTCTATCCGTTTCTCAGTGCAGTTCCTAGGCCTCTTGTAGGGGAATTAAGGCAACAGCAAAGGTGATAGGGGACCCCTGGGCTCCTTTTCTTCTCCCATGCCCAGGGCTCTGACAGAAACAGGCTAAATTCTCTTATGGCCAACTTAGTATAAGGTAATCATGCTTCCCTACTTTTGTTCTTTCTTATTTAGGGAAGGAAATTATTTAAATAATGGCCTTCCTGGCTTTCTTAAACTATTATCTTGCCTTTAATTTTTAAGTGTCTTAGAAAACAGGGAAATGGGGGGAAGCTACAGTTTGTGGAGGAGGTTTCTGTCACAAAGAGAAAATGACTAGTACTATGAAAACAGGCTCATTAAAATATTGGATGATGGCATTTTTAATCTGCTGCTGATTTCATACTCTCTCTGCCACAAACCTGGTAATTCTGATAGTGAAATCTCCCCCTCCCCTTCATTTTTTTCCTTCTAATTTTCTGTAGACAAGGATTAATGGCCATTTTTGTCCCTTTATATACACCATAGGAAAGTTTAGGAGGAGAACCTAGACATTTGATGGGAAAGGGGGACCAAATTTCTACTCATCTTCCAGTATTTGGGGACTGTAATGAGTGGGAGTGGAGATCAACAGGTAACCTGAAAGTAGGAAAATACTTTATCCTGAGGCTCTCAGTAAACCAGTAAGGTTTCTGATGAAGACTTTGAATTCCAGGTGCCATTTTGTGCCCCTGTATGTGTGTTTATCTTTTTATATTTGTCTTCCATTTATTTTAATAACATCAGATTGAAGTCAGAGACAGGCTATATAGCCACAGTCTGTGGGAACGTCTGGATTGAAAGGCTCACTTAGTAAAAGATAGAGGCCTTGTTTGGTGTTTGGTTTTGGGTCTTCAAAGAGTGTGTGTACTCAATCTGTTTTGGATAAGGAGTCCTTTTTTAGCTTTTCTTCATTTCTTACACCAAGACTTACATCTTCTTACACCAAGACTGGCTTCCAAAGTACCTCCTCACCTTATATATCTCCAAGTGGCTCGAGGTCTGTCCCAAATCTCACTCTTCCCCAATACCTTGTCTGTCACAAGCATCGAAAAGAAATCTTTCAGCAACATCTTAAAAAACAATTTTCCTTAACTGCTTAAAAAAAAATCCAAATACTATTTCCAGGAAAAAAAAAAATCCAGCTCTCTTTCCTTGCACTGTCTCAGGCTCCACTTTCTAAAATGCTCTTTGGCTAAGACCTTGGCTCTTAATGTACCCTCAGCATGCTGGGATGGGTTTTCTTTGAAGCAATTTGACTTAGCTCTGTAGAACATCTGCATTATCATCTAGGCTGCAGGACAACACTTGGATGCACTCATTATTAAGGGGCTAGGGTATGTATCTGAATGTATTCTCAATCAGAGGTCAGTACTTAAATAAAGCCTGCTTTAAAATCTCAGCTCCTTGTCTCTGTAAGGTTCTCAGCTGGTATCACTTGGCAGCTAGGGACAAGTGAAATCTGTGAAATGCCCTTTAAGTGATGTGTTTCACCAACTGTACCTGAATATCTGCAAAACATGTGAGGGGTGCATAGGACTTTCATTCCCAAGGGAAATATTTCACTATCTTAAATGTAGGGCATAGGGGGAAGGGAGAGAAGGAACAGTATCCAGACATAGACATAGATCCCAGATTAAGAATTCCTGGGCTCCTCTGGTAGGACAAACTAAAGCACCATTAGGATCATGGAGGAAAATCTAGAGAGAGTGCAGGAATACTAGGAGTGCTAGAAAGAGAATTTATAGTGCAGGAACACTAGGTAGTGGGAGGGATGGACAGGAGTGCTAGAGAGAGAGAATCTGGAGTGC
>JAJPUD010008550.1:12389-35656 GCA_023553655.1 Myrmecobius fasciatus | reverse complement strand
AGTGGGAGGGATGGACAGGAGTGCTAGAGAGAGAGAATCTGGAGTGCAGGAACACTAGGTAGCAGGAGGGATGGACAGGAGTGCTAGAGAGAATCCCTGCCTGGTGATGCAGCTCCTGTGGGCTGCCCCAGAACGTGTACATGTGGGAGGGACCAGCCAGTGGGACGCTAAATGGGCCGGCGCCTTTGATTTGCAGTCCGCGTCTCATGTCCCTGACACAGCGGGCAGTTTTCACCCGATAGATCCTGCCACGGCTCACTCGGGCTCGGGGTGCCGGTGTGAGCTCCTAACAGCCCCGTCTTCTCCTGCTTCCCTTCGGGGGGCTTCTCCCCGGCTCTCCCATCTCCACAGTGGCTGCTTGGGGTCCCCTGCCCTTTTATCTTCCTTTGTACCTTTAAAAGAAAATCTGAACTGGGAAGAAAGCCCGTCTGGCCAGATCCCGCCATTGGATTCGGTGACGAAAGGGTTTGAAACCGATCCATTTCCGTGTCCCCCCCTCATCTCTCCTCCTCTTCCTCTCCTCCCCCCCTCCCCTCAGCCCCCAGTCCACAAAGGCCATTGGTGGGCAGCAGCTCCTCTCCCTGACCCACCTAAAGGGGCCACGGAAGGCTGCCTGGTATATGCTAATGGGCCCAGCTTGTCCTAGCTTGTTTGTAGTGATTTGTGTCGGCATTTATATGCAAATACTATCAACTTGCTGAGTTAATTATCTTGTGCTGTCCCCACCCCCTTCACCACCCCCCCCCAGCAGCCTTTGCCTTTCTCGGCCCGCCCGGTGCCCCCCTCCGCCTTTGCTCTGCTCTTGGCCCTCCCGGGATTTCGGTGGGGTGGCGGGGGGCAGCTCCCCACCCTCCGGGGCTTGTGGCCTTGGCCTGTGTCTGGGCGGACGGGCAAGCCAGGCCTTCCTCTGTGGGTTGGGCATGGAAATTAAAAAAAAAAAAAAAAAAAAAAAAAAGGCAGCTGGGAGAGCTGACTTTTTCAGTGTGAGTGCCTGATTAGGGGAGTCAGGTTACAGACCGCCAGGTCGTCCTCACGCTGCACCTGAGCTGCCCTTGAGGCCCTCCCAGGCCGGCCCTTTAAAGGCCATTTCCTCCTTGGTTTTAAAACATGGCTGTGGGGATGAAACTTGGGCAAGAAGAAGAGGAGAGAGGGATTTTCCCCTTTCTCTCCAATCTCCACAACTTTTAAAGGAGGGTTGGAAAACAGTAGGATCAATAGGTCCTTCTTCTCCCCCCTTACTCCTTTTACTCCCCCTGGCTCTGCAGTTTCACCAGGCTTTCCCAGCAGTCATTTCAGTGGGCCACAGGCTGGATGGGGGAAATGAGAGCTAATAATCATCACTTTGGAGGAACAATTTCCCTACATTCCCTACGTTCTCATTTGATTCTCCCAGCAGCCCCCAGAGTGGTGGGTATAGGACCCCGCGGGCACATGGCGAAGCGACTGTCCCAGTGGCAGCAAGACTTTATGGTTACCGTGAGAACATCCCTACAAACTGTCTTTGTCAATAACAATTACAGCAAAATCTCTACGAGACAAAAACGACCAAACTGCTTCCAAGCCCCAAACAGGCGCCTGTTACAGTGAGGCGTGGTAGAACCAAATGCTTCCGTGGCTCTTGACCTGACCCACTAATCAGATCTGCAATCACCTCTCTCATTATTTCAGTTCTTTGTGAAAATCAGGATTGGATGGGGTGATCCCTGGTGTCTCTGGTTGCTCCCAGGCTCCAGAAGCCCACCCCGGAGGGACCAGGGCAGCACCTTGCATCCCTTTCAGTCTCTGTATCCCTAACATGGGGTAAAAATATTTTGCTCTGAGTCCATGGGATTATTGGTAGCACATCAATGTGTCGATTCACCACCTAGGAGCTAGATACGAGGCGCATGATCCATAAGCATTCTTCACAGAGGGCATCATTCTTCATTGTTGATGGAGTAATTTCATGGTGAACTTTTTTATGAAGCTTTTTAAGGCTCCCAGAACACTTTTCTCTCTGTAGTTTGGTGGGGTAAGCAGTGCAGATGACAATGTGGCCATTTTACAGATTAGGAAATGAAGCATTAAGTGAGATGAGGTGATTTTCTGAGAGCTGTACAGAAGGAATTGTCCCTTGCATTTTCAATTCATCCCATTTGTTATGGCCCACTTATGTGCAAGGCATTATGCTAGATACTTGGATACAAAAGCAAAAACAAAAATAGGCCCTCTGTCCTCAAGAATTTTATATTCAACTAAGGGGAATACCACATTTACACAAATATATGTAAACAGAAGGGGATGAGCATGAAACTAAGAACTGAGGGTATTAGGGAGGACTTGCTAGAAGAAGTGATGTCTGAGCTGAACTATGAAGATAAAGAAGGATTCTGAGAAACGAAGGGATGTGGAGGAGGGAATGTGGCTGACGGGACCGAATCCGTGGGGACGACATGATAGAAAGGAAAACTGGGGAAGCAGCTAGTAGGCCAGTTGGATTGAATCAGAGACTTTATGAAGGGGGATAATGTAAAATGGTCCCGGTGTGAGCCGGGCCTTGGAGCTCACCTGAAGGGGTCGCTGAAAGTTTTTGAGGAACTGTGGCCAGTCTGGTAGTTTTGATCATTTTAGCAGCTTTGTGAAGGGCAGGTTGGAAAGAGGAGAGAATAAACAGAGAGGCCATGTGATCACCAAGGTCCAGAAGGGCAGTGATGAAGGTCTGGAATGAGTGGAGAGGAGACTGGTAGGAATCTTAGAGGTCCTCTGGGACACCTTTCCCCCATTTTACTGATAAGGAAATTGAGGCAAACAGGATTAAGTGACTGGCTCAGGGTCACATACCTTGGAAGTATCTGAGGCCAGATTGGAACTCGGGAAGATGAGTCTGCCAGACTCATGAAGAATTGGACACAACTGAATAACAACGGCCTTTCGTCTTAGGGATCATGTCATTTAATAACCCACCTGATGTTCTAAATCTATGATTCTTGAATCAGTGGAGTCAAAGAAGAGGGTCTTAGAGTTTTGGCGATTCTCTCACTTAGGGAACAGTTGATGAATGATGATCCAGCTGAGGATGAGTCAGACCAATAGGAGGAGAACCAGAGGAGAACAGTGTCTCAGAAGCAAGGAAGGAGAGGTTTTGTAGGGGAGAACATTCCCCCAGTGTTGGAAGGGGCCAAGATCAGAGAGTCTGGGGGATGAGAGAAGACCGATGGAAATCCCTGAAGAGAGCATCGTCAATAGAGTGGAGAGCAGAGAGCCAGATTCTTGCAGCAAAGACTGAATAATGAGTGCAGAGTGAGGAAGTAGAGACATTGAGCAAAGACAACTGAACTGGCAGCTTGTCAGTGAAAAAGAAAGCACTTATTGTATGATGGTCTGATGAGATGTTATTGTTTTTGTTTTTGTTTTTTTTAAAGGCTAAGGGAGACCTGAAATGTTTATAGAAAGTGGGTAAGAAAGAATTCCGCAGGGAGAGATTGATGTTGGAAAGGGGGGAAGGGGAATGTTTAAAAAGCCAAGAGATGCAAAGACAGGCCACAACTAAGTAGAAGGGCTGTGGGGGAGGAGGGGGTTGCAAGAGTTGGGGGGAGAAGTAAGGGGTCAGAGAAGGGAGTTCACAATGGTTGCCTTTTCTAATCAGAAAGATCTGAAACCCCCTTGGGAGGATGATAGACAATTAGGAAAGTCTAAAAAGATTGCTGTGCAGCAGTGAGAGCCCAGTTGGCATTAGAAACTATCAATTTATAGAGGACGCAGTTGGTGTATTTTCATTTTATTTAATAGCATGGGAGTAATAAAAACAAAGAAGGTTAAATGGAAAGAATGCTGGATTTGGAGTAAAAAGATCTGGGTTCAAACCCAGATTTTGCTGCTCAGTATGTGTATAACATGGAACAAGTTGTTTTTATCTTTCTTTGGTCCTGTTTCTTTATTTGTAAGATGAAAGGTCCCCTCCTAGATTTAATTTGTGATCCTTGGGGAGCATTCAGTTGTGACCTAGGGTTGAGGAGTGTCAAGGCCTGGATAGTGGTAAGGACAATGGAGTGAGCCAAGCATGGAGGACCATTCATAGTTGAGTTGGGCAACTGTAGGGTCAAGACATTGGTAGGATGGAAACTTGCTCAGAGGAGAGTCTGGGTGAAAGCTAAAAAAACAGGAGGCAGAAGGAGGAGAGGACTGCAGAGGGAAGCTTCCAAGTGCAAGGTCATGGGGGTGCTTTAGTTCTGACACTGGTGGGCTCACTGAGCACTGAGGGACAGATTAGGTCATAAGAGAGGAGGTTAAGCTAGATAATTGTTTGAAAGAACTCCTGTGACAGAGGAAGTCCCTGAGTTTAAGGGATGGTGTTTGGGCAGAGGGGAGGGACTACAAGCTAGGTACTAAAGTCCTTGAGAAAGCAAGGAGAAGGACCCCAAAGTCAGTGAACGATAGCATCAAGGACCCAGCTTAGATAAGCTAGTTAATGGAAGACAGTTGGTGAGTGATGGCCTCAGAGGGAGGGACCGGAAAGACTGTGGCATTTGGATTGCAGTGACACTGAAGAGGGTGACCAAGGCTAAGACTCCATGGGGAGAAAGACAAGCTTCACTGTGTGCTGTGGAAGATAGAAGAGGAAGGGGCAAAGGAAAGGGAAATAAAACTGTCCCGGAGAAGTGGTTTTAGAAGGGAAGGAAGGGACTGGAGGAAGAGGAAGGAGGAGGAAACGATTATACTATTTATTAGTTTTCTTGGAAGCTGGTTCTGAATCCCTGGGATTTGAGGAATAGGAGATGACTGGCTAAAGAGCAGGGGGAGAAGCAGTTGCTTCAGTTGATCTGATGGGGAGGATCCTTAATAAAGGCAGAGGAGGACCACTGGATGTCTGGCTGAAGTGGCTGGAGCTGTCTGTCTCTGGTCCTCAGGCCTGGACAGGGCAGGGGTGGAGGGTGTTTTCCCTGATGGCAGCAAGGACCTGGACAGGGGGGCATGCAGGCAATGGCCCAAACCCCCCAAGAGAAGCTATTGAGTGCAGGGAGGGGAGCAGAGCTTTCTGACTCTCCTGAGGATGACCAGGGTCTTCTCACTTGCTTGGCAGCAAAGCCAGTTCTTCTGATGTCAGGACCACCAGATCACCTCTCCATTCCTGATCGCTACAAAGAGCGATTTTTCATAGTGTCACCAACCTAAGGGAAACCTTACATGGATGACTCAGCTGGAACAATTGCTGTCATCACTTCCTGTGGTTGTGGCAGGGCTCAGTTTTTGAACAGCCTTCATAGGATGTGCTACCTAGGAATTGGGATTTTTCCCCCCTGAATTTACCCACTGACCCTTTCCAGAAAAGGAGGGGTACTCCTCCCACCTCCACCTCCCTCCTTTTTTAATTCCCCTCAGAAGTAAAAAGTGATGGTTTGTTATAACATTAGCAATCTGGTGATGTCACTGTTTTGTGTTGATGGATCTGGTGAAGGAGAAGGAGGCAAGAGCCAGGGAAAGGAAGATAGGTCTTGTATTTCCTAAGACAGATAGTTCTGTGTGGTTTATACAAATTTCAGCACAGAATTTAGGATTCCCAACCTCACAACTAAATGCTTTCACATGAAATGATCTATTTCTTACTTAAAAAAAAAAGTGTTTGCTTCCTTTTGCTCCTCCCTCCTCCTGCCCTAAAACCATCTCTTTTTCTCCCTGAGTCAGTGAGAAGAGTTTTCTTTCTGTCCTTCTCTTCTTTTTTAAGTCTTTGTTTTTATTCTCTGGAAGGTAGGGCCCTGGCTGCACAGCTGCAGCCATAGAGCAGAGACTGAGCTCAGAACAGTTTCTAATCTCTCTCAGCTTCTACCCCTCTGCCTTTTGTGGGGGAGGGAGCCAACTCCCCTGTCCAGAAAGGGGGAGAGTAAATATTCCAAGGGCTCTCTGTCCTCTCCCTCACCACACACAAGTTTGTAGTAGACCAACAGTTCAGGTTAATTTTATGTACAAGGTCCCTTTTGTCAGAGAAGGGGGTGAAAGTCCACAGCTGTGACGGGAAAGAGGGGAAGGGACTGCTGGGATGACCTTGTTTTAAGAAGTTTAAAAGGAATGCTAATGTCAGATCTGAATGCAGTGACGTGTGAGAGAGAGTGTGTGTTTGACTCAGTCTGCAGATAAATTGTACAGTATTTTAAAAGTTGCACTTAAAACAATCTCCCAGATAGATATAGGGTCCATAAGAAATTATGACAAGTAGGTAGTGAAGTGTGTGTGTGTGTGTGTTATTATTATTATCATCCTTTTATTGCATAGCCTCCATAGCCTCAGGGGAGTGTGGAATTGTGGATTAAAACAAAACGTTTCAGGCTAATCAAATTTTGAGATTCTGGTCAAGGTTATGGCAACTAAACTGGGCCTTGAAGGGAAAGGCATCCTTGAAGAGAAAGATGGGCCATTCTGGGCCTGAGAGATACAGCATGATCAAAAGTGTGGAGGTGGGAAAGGCTGGCAAGAACAAAGGATGGGGCAGAGTCTTGGCGGGCCAGGAGTATGGAAGAGCCACTTAAGATAGTTTTAGTAGAGGGGTGACCTGGAATTTGGAGAGAGGGGAAGATCTGGAGCCAGGAAAGCCGGTGAAGGAGCTTTTTAAATAGTCTAGGTGAGAGGAGATGAAGACTTGAACTGGAGCAGCTGCCCCTTAGGGGAAGAGAGAGGAAGGGCCATAGGCAAATTAGGCATGATAAGAACTTGGCACCTCACTATATCTTCAGGGTCAGGGAGGTGGCGGAAGGAGAGCTCGGGGTTTGCCAGGGGTAGGCTGGGCCTGCATTCTGGCCCTGTAAGGAGCATGCTGAGGGGTCTGAGATCATGAAGGCCAAGGAGCTTGGCCTGGAGGGCCCAGAGGCCTTCTGAAGCCCATCTCTATGTTTGGTACCTAGCAGGCACTTAAGAAGTGTTTGAGTTGGAGTTTTAACCATCTATTTTTGTTGATTTCTTTGTTTTTATATCATCTAAATGTCAGACTACTTCCCTTCATCTCCTGCTCCTCCATGAAATCAGTATGACAGTAGAAAGAGCGCTGATTCTGGGAGCTCCGATCTTTCCTCTGATACTTCATAGCTTCATATATGGGATCTTAAACAAGTCATCAGACTTTTCCAAGCCTTACTTTCCTCCTCTTAAAATTGGGGAAGATGGGCTAGATGGTGCTGAGGTCTTTTCCAGATCCAAAATCTTGTGATAAATGTGATGAAAGTTTTTAGGAGAAAGAATGAAAAAATAATTCAGCAAAACTAACCCACACATCAATCCATCTGACAGCATAGGCAATATTCAACACCTTCAGCCTCTCTTCTGCAAAGAAAGGATGAAATTGCCTTTTCTGAACACTTCTCTGGAGCCAAGCTCCATCATTATAATTGCCCTATGCTAAGTTTCTCAGTTTGTTGTTCTTTTTTTCTTTCTTTTTTCCTTCCCCTCCTCCCTCTCTCCCTTTCTCCCTTCCTTCCTATATTGTCATTTACAATATGTTGTTTTCCTGGTTACTGTGGTCTCTATCAGTTCATATAATTCTTCCCCTGTTTCTCTGAATTCTTTTTCTGCTTCATTTCTTTAGGTACAGTGATATTGCATTTCATTCATGTACTACCACCTTGTGCTATCTCCAAGAAACTGCTGTTGGCAGTATTTTAATGTGGATAGGATTTTTCTGCTTGTCTCTGACCTCTTTGGGCTATATGTCTAGCAGTGGGAGCTCAACGGGGTCAAAGGGTATGGACATTTCACTTTTCTTCATCGAATAAATTTGATTGTTTCCCAGAGTGGTTGAACCCAGCTCACATCTCTACCAGCATTGCATCAAGGTGCCAATCTTTCTTTTTTCTCTTTCCAGCATTGAGCATTTCCATCTGATGTCACCTTTGCCAATTTGCTGGCTGTGAGGTGAAACTATTAGATTGTTTTGATTTGCATGTTTTTTCCTAGGCATATGGAACATTGTTCCTATGATAGTTGCACCTCTTTTTTAGAGAACTTTTTGAATTCTTTGACAGTTTATCCATTGGGGAATGGCTCTTAGACTTATGTGTTTGTTAATTTCCCTCTGTATCTTCGATAGCAGACTTCAAGGTCCTTTTCATTTTCTGATGTCTTACCCTACCTGTTGTTGCTTACCTATCACTGAAATGACTTTGTGGTCCTGAAGTCATTCTGGACATAGACAGAGGACTGTGTATCAGTGGTTTAATTTAGTGGAATTTGTAGGGAGGATTACAAGTTGGAAAAAAAATCAATCAACCTCTAATGATGATGCTTTTTTCATAAAGCCATTTAAACTGTCCCTCCCACCTGAAAAGTGCTGTTGGAATGATCTTGCATTTAAAAATAGTCACAAGTTTTGACTTGGCAGAGTCCCACACTAAGGCACTTTTGGTCAGCATTAAAATTTTAGATTAGAAAGAGAGGACTAAGTGCTGGATGTAGGACAGCTCATCATTTATCTCATCATTTGCAAGCGTAGACTTTGTAGAAGTCTTGATTTGGGATTGTTCTGTACATTGAAGTATTGCTTTTCACCCCTTTTGTGAAAGTATAACTTGCCCTGGCCTTGTCATTATCCGCCAAGAAAGATAAAATGGACTTTCGCTGCTTTTAGACCTGACAATTTTCAAAAGCTATATTTTGGTCTCTTCCATGTCTTATATTTGTGTGTTTGGTGGGGTTTTTTTGGGGGGGGAGGAATTAGTTGGGTCTACCTTTCTTGACCCTTTGCTTTACCTAGGCACACACCCCACCCCCCTCTTCATTTTTTTTTTTTTAATTTCAATCTCTCAAAGACAAAGGACCTGGAAGCTCAGACCTGTCCTGCCACATTCCTGAGTAATTTGGTTTTGATTAACCCAAGGAGAAAAGTTGGTTTCTCATAGCGACTGAAGGGATCAAAGCAGGACAGGCAGTTCCCCTAATGCACTAGGTTTTTCTCCCCGTCCTGGCCCCTCCTCCTCCTCCTTCCCCTCCTCCATCCCCTTCTCTTTTCTCCTCCCTACCCCCTCTCCTTCCTCCTTTCAACCTTACCCTCTTTAGAAAGTTAGAGCAGGAGTTATTTCCATTTTCCGATTCTCATGAAAGTGGAAATGTATCATAGAGTGGTGGATGGAGAGACACACAAGGAGAAATATCCCCCGTTCCCCCCTCCTTCCCATTCTTTTCTTCTTCTTTAACTCCTTTCCCCCCACAAAGCTGCAAAGCACATTCCAGGACTAATCCTGCTCCAGGAGGAATGCAGATGGCTGTAATTGTGTGACCCGGGATGGGCCTTCCACATCTGGGCAGCTTTTCTTCTTCGGGAGATGGCTAAAAAGGTCATTTACATAAAGAAACAGGCCATTTTCTTCTGCCCTGCCAGAAATGGCCCATATGCCATACCCATTGGTAGGCCAAAGGATTTCTGACAGAACAAGGATCCCTTAGGCTTTCCTGCCTTCTTTCTCCCATTATAGTTTAAAGGCACATTTTTTGGTTTGGGTTTTGACCATATTCCTGCTGGGTGCACTTTATGGGAAGGGTAATTAAAAAAGAAACAAACAAAACTCTTGATTATAAAAAAATCAGGTGGAGGTTTGAAGCAAACCTTACATGACTAATGAGTGATACTATTTTTTTGTATTAAAAATAGTTAATAGAATGTTTCTATGTATACATACATTTAGAAAGTTAATTTAATCTTTATGCACATATATCCATGCCCGGAATTTTTTTTTTAAAGCCAGCTCTTAGTTCCCACAGAAGTAATTAGCTGAATCTCCAGAAAGGTTTCCTCCATTTCACCGAGTTTCCAAATTGTATGGAACAAGATCACACGTCCTCGTACTTTCCTTTACTAAATTACCAGTTCATGAGTGAAGATTCCTATTTGGATGTGAAGATGTTGAAATGTCGAATGGGAGTCTGAACATTTTGAAATAATAACTGCAGGCAGTTGAAATAATGACCATAGGCAGTTTTACCAAGTTAGGGGCATAAGAGACCTGAACCAAGAGAACTGTCTTAATCATATACAAAAACTTCTCTTCTCTTGCTAAATTCAGTGTTGGAAGACAAGTTGCTGGAGGGACCCGTGTGAGTCTGACAGTAATGATGTGCTTTGTCCTTTGTATAAGATGATGAGGCCATGATGAACTCCTTTAGTTGTTTCAGTGGTGGTGATGGATTTGTGCCCAGTCACCCATCCCTTGTGACCAGGGGCTTTCAATTAGAAGGGATCAGGGGTATGGTTGGAGACAGTTTTCTCTGTGGAAACTAACTATTGGGGAATTGGATGTGTGAACTTGGCCAGTAATTTAGCCTTCTGAGAGAAGAGATGAAGAAACCTACAAACCAAAACTTGTGCATCCCAGAGAGTCCTATCCCCTTCAAAATGGGCACCTTGGGGAGGTTGGGGACTCCTAATAGCGATGCTGTCGCTGCTGGGGCTATTTGAAACGACGCCCCCGTAATTGGTCTCAAACACTGCATCTCCTGGCTGGGAATTTCTCCAGCGATTTGCCAAATCTGCATCCATTCTCCAAGGATGGCTTGGATTTCTGGTGGTAGCCAAGACAGTTCTTAGCCGGCCAGGTGAACAAAGTGGGAAGTATCAGAGTGGGTCAGAACCCTCAATCTCTTCTTGGAGGAATTGCTAGGGGGTCTGTGAAACTCACCTGGCGGGTCAGCTACAAGTTTATGCCATTGCTTTGGCATGGCCATCCCCTCATTCTTCTCTAATGAAATCCCTCCCATCCCCTTCTTGATCCAGAAGCCTCCAACTCTATCTGGCCCGGCCTCTCAGCCAGCTTTACTGAAAGGGCCCCTGTCTCAGTTTTCCTCTGAGCTTGGAAGAAGAGGACCTTTGCACATCCCTCCCCTCCCCTGACTCGTGGGTCCTTTCCGCTTTTTGTTTTTTCACTCCCTCCCTTCTGCCAAGGAGTACGTTCAGTTCTCTTCCTTGGGAGGGCCTCGGTCTCATCGGTGCCATTGTTGAAGGCGGGCCCCCCTCTGAAAGGTAGCTCCCCGTGTTCCGCCCGGGCAGGATCTCCTCCAGCCTCAGTGAGGCTAGTTCTGGGATGGCAGAGAGAGCCCTTCCATCCTGGGGCAGCTCTTCTACCCTGTTGCTGCACCTGGCCGGGCCTGTACTTTGCCTCTGAGACCCGGAGAGTCATTTCACATCATGGTGGCCATCAGGACGAAGCTGGAGGGGAAGCTTCCCTTTCACCCTTTGGGTGAAAATCAGCACAAAGCCTCTGAAATCTCAGCCCCCTCCCCCCAAGCCACTGCCCCACTTGCACTCTTCTCCCTTTCATTTTGAATTGCAAGAGACTAGCGGCTTCTCCTTGGCCCTCCTGGCTCTCCTCGGTGCCCCGCCATCTGACTTCTTACCTGCCACTTCACAGACATCGCTCAGAGGTCACCAGTGACTTCATTGCCCGATCTCGCGGCCTTTTCTCAGGCATCCTCCTTGCCCTTTTGGTTTTGCTGACCAGTGCCCTTGTCTTACACACTCTTCTTCCTTGAGGTAGTTCACACGAGGTCATCTGAACCCCTGACACTTCCATCCACCTGACTGCCCCTCCAGCCGTCTTGCGTGGTTCATCTCCCTGCTTCTCCTTCATAACCTGGCTTTTGCCTTCCCTTTTCCTCTACGCTCTTTCCACTGGCACTATTTTCCACTGCTGTGGCTTCTGTTTGGATCTCCGACTGCAGCTCACCCAGACCAGGTTCACTCTTTGAGGGCCTCTGAGGAGTGATGGTTGTGCCCCCTAACCAGGAGTGCAGCAGCCCCCAGGAACATCAAAAAGACAGCTTGTATCTCAGGGAAGGCCTTCCCTTGCTCTCCTATCACCTCCTGGGAACAGTGAGGCTCACCAGCATTACATAAGGAGCAGGAACAAAAGGAGGGGAGAATATAAATGACTGACTCCCTTTTCTTGAATTCTCTTCCCCTCATCTGGAGGAGGTCCCTCCTGCCTTAGTCTTAGGGCTTCTAGGAGAGGCTGCCATGTTTCTTGGCACTCCTGAGTGACACTGTCCCCATTGCTAATGCCAGCCAGCTAGAATTGGATGGTACATTTCCCTGAGGCCCCAGGCCCAAAGAAAAGCTTCAAGGTTGTCCCGCCCAAGAGAAGGCCTCACCAGGCTTGGAAAGGCTCTTTGGCCTCCACACCCCCACTCCTGTGACTACTGACTTGATTATTCACTTCCTGTCTGGGCCTCAGAGGGCACCTGTCCTGCATATACTCCTGGCCTAAGCATCTTTGCCTCTTGGCCTTCAAGGCCCACTTCGGATGCTACCTCTGCCACGATGCCTTCATCTCCCTGGGACCTCTCATGGCATTCTTAGGCCTCTGAGGAGTTAGAAAAGCCTGTGGCTTCTTAGATGTAGTTAGCGGTATGTAGGGCTCACGCTTCTCAATATTAAAACATGCTTTTTGAAGGCAAGGACCTCGCCGTTCGTTTTTACTTCCCAAAGACCTAGCTTAGTAGCTTTTGAAGGGTTTAGTAAATGTTTATTGGATTGAGGGACGGGGAGGCAGAGGCAGTGTCACACTAGAAGTAATGAATCTTGGGTCTGCTCTCCCTCTCCTTACCACTCATTCACATTTATTCTAGAGTTGACATTTGAAGGCCCTCCATGTTTGGGTATAGGTTGGACAGGGAATGTGCCCCAAGTATCAGAGCGGTTACCTGTCTTGTGGTCCCTCTCCTTTGTGCTAGGAAATGGAGGCTGCCCTTTAGGTAGATGGCAGACCTTGATTTAAAGAGCCTCATTCTGGTGGATCAGCAGTGTTTATTTGAATAACTGATTTCTTATCTTTTTTTGATTCTGTGGTTTAAAAAACAAAAACAAACAAACAAAAAAAAACATCCCAAACCAGTATTTATTTCTGCTCCCTGAATCCAAACTATTAGTAATTGGTACTTTGAAGCATTTGGAGGAGAGGAGAGAAGGGAAGGGGGGAGAGAGAGACAGTAAGATGAGAAATAAGAAGAGAAAGGAAGTCAGAACAAAGATTAAAAAAACAAGAAGGAACTCTTAATATTTTGTTGTCTGTTAAGTGATTGTTTTTTTTTTTTTTAGAGTGGGGTAACTTGCTGTACCCAAAGAGAAGCTGCCTACTGATGCTGAATCCTATCCTTTCAATTACAGTATTAGTAAAAATGGCAGATTCTTGTACACTCCGATGCTGTTTTGCCCTGGTCACTCTCTGGAGTAGCTAATTTTTCAGGGTGGACGTCCAGCAGAGGGGTGCTTTTCCTTTTAAAGATGATTGGGTATTTGGACACTAATCATTCTGTTAAATGTGCTAAGAAGAATCTTCCTGTTACCATTCCCAAATTATTCATCTAGACTCTCCTCTCTGAGGGACATCTGGAGAGAGTGGTTGGGGTGGGGAGGGGAAGTGATAAGTACAAGGTGATTTGCTTTTCTGCATGCTGCTTGGCAGGGAGAGACAGACAGACAGAGACAGAGAGGGAGAAAGAGAGAGAAAGAGACAGAGAGAGAGAGGGAGGAGGGGAGAGGGAGAGAGAAACAGACACAGAAACAAGAGGGAGACAGAGAGGGAGCAGGGAGAGGAAGAGGGGGTGGAAGAGAGAGAGAGAAGGTAGAGTTTGGGGGAGGTCTGTAATGTCTTTCCTGAGCTTGCCTCCTTTCCAAGAGGGAAGGGGGGGGGGAAGCCCAACAAAAAACAAAAACCAGCGTGGGTCATGGCGCCTGGTCTCTGCTGGGGATGGGAGTGTTGCAGCTGCTGACCTCCGGGTGAAAAGTTCAAATCTGCATTTAAAAGGAGAGCCGGGACCCTTTTCTCCAGTCAAGTTGAAACAGTTGATGTTTTAAAGGACAAAATGAAGCTTTTAGTTGGACCCTCTCCCTTGGCCAGAGCCCCAAACTTGGGGATGCCTCCCTGCCCTGGAAAGCTTTCAGTAGTTGAAATAGCACATGCACTGGGGAGGTGTGGAGGCCTGGAAACAGGGCCCGTGGAGGGAGTGTCACCCATTCTCGATGACCGGCTGCAGGAGGCCCCGTCCACTTCAGAGACGCTGCCTCCAGCCCTGGCTCGTCTGACCGCCACCCCACAAACCTGGCCGGCCCAAGAACTCTCCCCTTGCCCTCCACACCAGCCGCACATGGCGTGGAAACCGTTGGGGGAGCTGGGTGGGCAATCACTCATTGCACCTAATAGTCACAAATCAGCCATGGGATGGAGTAACATTTGTGTGGCAAGAAGGCCCGTCTCCATGGAGATGGAAATTCAGCCCTTCTCTCCTCTTTACCCCTGATGGGAGTGGGAGGCTCCACTTTGTTAGAGACTATGGTTTGAAATGAGCTCTGAGCTTCTGGGTCTTAAAGGGGAAAGGATGGGGAAAAAAGACAGAAAGATTACCGTATTTTCCCCATTCCCACCTCCCCTCCCCTGGCTTCAGGAGCAGCTCTTCAACCTCTCTCTCTCCCCCGCCCCCCTTGCTACTTCTTGACTATCCTAATAAGGAGGAGGCTAAGTCTTTCTCCTTAAACTGCTTTGACGTGTGACATAACAGGGAGAGAGGTTCTGGGAAAACCGACCGGTTTTCTCCCTTTCTTGAGTAGAACCTGGGAAGGGGGGGAGGGGGCCGGAGTGAGGAGGGCCATCCGTTTCTTTCCCTGTTTGCCCACTTTCTCTCTCCAAAGAACTTGCTGGAACACCCAGAGTTCTTCCAACACCTCTCTGTAAGCTTTGATTTGTTTACTGGGGCATTAGGTGAATGTAAACAGTTCAACCTCTCTGATTTTATATCCCTTAAAGGGTAAGAGCGTGAATACAAATGGGTATTAGGCCCCTGGGGTTTCAATTACTTTCTCCACCCCCTCTGGTTGCTAACTAGCTGGTCTTTAACCTGCCAAGAGGAAGATAAAGTCCTTGAGAAAAGAGTCTGCGGGGCACCCACCTTTTGTTTGTGCTGGGGAGCTTTAAAGAGTGATTTGTGTGTATTAGGTGGCTGCAGGAGTGGGAAGGGAAGGAAGGATTCTGCCCTTTTATTTTGATGATGATGATGTTGCAGGAAGGGAGTTGGCCTTTGCTCTGCTGCCTTCTCCAGGGTCCACTAGCCTTGTTGTCTAGGTGGCCATGGGATGGCCTCCAGGGCCGATTTTTATATTGGCCTGCCAGTGGCCTCTGGGATCATTTTTATTTACCTGGCAACCAGTCATTGAAACTTTTATTTTCCTTCCAAAATACTGGCAAGTAGTCTCTGATTTGCTTTTTATTCTCTTAAAGCTCAGTAATTAATAAACATGAACTCAGTTTGGTTATTTGCTCCAAACTTTTAAAAAATTATTATTATTTTCCCCTATGGATAAGGTTTTTTCCCCCTTCTAGAACCAAATCTATGTATTGGATCCCCTTTAGCAGTCCGGTGAAGCTTATGGACCTTCTTGGAATAAATGTGTTTAAAAGCATAAAAATACACGGGATCACAAAGGAAATCATTCCTATTGCAATACAATTTCAAATTAATAAACTAAAATCCCTGGACCTCAGATTAAGAAGCTGTGTCATAGCATTTAGTCTGGAGCCCATCAATGGTTCAGTTAATACTCCATACAAAGAATTTCCCAGCGTCTACTTTGCAGTATATAGTGTGTGTCCTTTTTGAAGCCTGAGAATTTATTTAGTTATCTAACTTTTCAGCATCTCTCCATCAGAAACAGGCCTCAGTTCTTGAGCTGGAGAAGGTCTGATCATTGGCCAGCTCTTGATACAGACCAGAGAGAGGCCTGGAGTTCCAAGTGGTCCCCCTCTCTCAGCTCCCAGCCTGCCATCATGGTGTGGCCCCTCTGGGCCAGCAGTGCCTCCCTAGGCATTTGGGTGCCTAGTGGTGTCTGTGAGGTCAGTCACGCCATCACGGGGGCATTTTAATTAGCAGTGCCTTAGTCATTAGTGAGTTATTGTTTTTGTCTGGAAACACTTAAGTACTGTTTACTTGATGTCTCAACGAAATGCAAAACAGCAATTAAGCAGAAATTTGTTGGTATGAGGCAGGGCCCAAAAAAAGATCATCAAAAGCAGATCGAGGTTCTTTCAAATAAAATAAAACTTGCTCTTCTTTTAGCCCTCCTCAGATAACTAGAGTGCTCCACACCCTGTGCCCTCCTACCTGCCCCAACTCCACTGGGTTCAAAAGCTATTAAGCCCCTTCCCAGAATTCTTCTCGCCCTGATTTGTAAACATACTGGTGCTCAGTGAAGTGTTAAAATTCCCCAGGCCAGGTGCCTGGGGGATGTCAAAGCCCTTTCAAAAAGGGGAATCTGTGAAACACTTTGGGATCTTTGAATGGAAAAGTCGGTAGGACTCGAGTGTGTTATTTTAAAGCCTGATTTCCTTCAGACTCTGTTTCGATGCTAACCTCATAGATTCTTCATGGTCCCCTGGGAGTGTTGGGATGCTGGAATAGACGCCCCTTTTACTTTTAGGAATCTTTTTTATGGATTGGTAAAAGGAAAACTGAAATGATGAATGCCTGCTTTGGGGGAACTGGGGCTTGGTCCTGAGATTGCTAGTAGGAAACTTCAACTGTCTTCCATGCTCCTGTTGAACCTATGGGGAACAGTTGCCCCGGCTGGTGGGCCCAGCTCTGTCCTGGTGCTTCTATGAATCATTTGAGAAAGGCTGGATGTGGCATCCAGGGAAGCAAGTTAGCTCTTAATCCTATCTTATTAGCCTCCTTTACAGTAGAAATATTAGCTGGAAAACACTTAGCCCTGAGGTGCTGATCCACTGATCCAGGTCCTGTCTCTCTCTGTATGTTTGTCTCTGTTTGTTTCTCTGTCTCTCTCTGTCTCTCTCTGTCTCTCTCTGTCTCCCTCTGTCTCCCTCTGTCTCCCTCTGTCTCCCTCTGTCTCTCTCTGTCTCTGTCTCTCTCTCTCTCTGTCTCTCTCTCTCTCTCTCCCCCTTCAAACAATATCTTCTGACTTCCAGATTTCTGATAAATTGATAAGAGGAATTGCGTGAGTCAATAGAGTTGTAGACACTTTGCCAATATAACCCTGGCACTATTGATCTGCCAGTAAATTAAAGTCTTACTTAGAGGCTGCCGATATTTCTAATCTCCTGCCTCACCAATTACATCCTTCCACCTACCTGGAAGGGAGACATAAGCTTTTGAACCTTTTTTTGTTAAGAATAGGCTGGTCTCCTTCTAAAGGGTCGAGGGACGATTACATTTTTTTTTAAACTGGTGGACGAAAGGGAAAATGGAGAGAATAAAAGGATCTGAATAAACTTTTAAAATATTTTCATTTTGGGGTCATAAATAAAAATTTTGAAGAAATAAATTCCATAATGGTGATATTAGACATTTTAATTTATCTTTAAATCACACAATAAGCAAACTAATAGAGGATGACAGTTGATTATTTACAGGCATTAAAAAAAAAACAAACCCCAAACCTTCCATTTTATTAACTTTTGCCCATTTCTGAGCTGTCAAACCATTTCCCTTCCTTATGCTTACTCTTTGTTTCTAATATAGTCGTGGTATGTATTGTTCTGGTTCTGCTTTTGGAGATTTCCTAATCATTCTATAGCTCTTTATTTTCAGTACACAAGAGGTGTTAAATAAGCAAAATGACTGATATCAAGAGCTTCTTGTAGATTCTTCTCTCACGACCCTTTTTATAGCATCCTAAACTTAGATCCCAGTGTTAGATTCCCAGTGGATGGAGTTCTTAGGTCAAAGGTCCTTGGAACACTGTATCTATTGCCAAATTGATTCCCAAACAGATCGGAACTGTTTGCAATCAGTAGAGTATAATGATCTTTCCCAGCAGCATCACTATTGAATTTTGTTACTTTTTTTTCTTGCTTAGTGTAGCTAAATTCCTCCTTTGCTTTAATTTGAATTCCTTTAGGGAAGTTTTAAATAATGATGGGGGGGGGAGGGGAGAGAACTGCATCCAGCAACTTTTTACATTTACCTAATGCCCTAACATGTTGACCTGACTTGTTATTTTGGAGGTTCTTCAAGTTCTGCCTTGGGAAATCTGGGGCTGAGTGACTCTGTCCACGTTTAGCGTTTCCCAGTTAATTTTTCGTTATTGGCTATCAAAATTACAAAGGGAGGAAAGTGGATAACTCAAGCTGCTTCGTTAAGACTCTTGTGGGATTGCTGTAACGGGAAGAGGTTCCTATTATCCCGAGAGAGGGAGGAAAGGAAAGGGAAACAGACAGGATAGGCAGTGGGGAGAGGGAGGGAAGGAGAGACAGAGAGAAGACAAACACCAAAAAAAGGAGAGACACAGAGGAGAGAGAGAGAGAGTGAGAGGAAGAGTCAGAGATAGAGGAGAGAGAGAGACAGAGGAGGGGGAGAGAGAGGCAGAGGAGAGGGAGGGGGAGAGAGAGGCAGAGGAGAGGGGGAGAGAGAGAGAGAGGCAGAGGAGAGGGGGAGAGAGAGAGAGAGGCAGAGGAGAGGGGGAGAGAGAGAGAGGCAGAGGAGAGGGGGAGAGAGAGAGAGGCAGAGGAGAGGGGGAGAGGGAGAGAGGCAGAGGAGAGGGAGAGAGAGAGAGGAGAGACAGAGACAGAGGAGAGTCAGACACACAGACACACAGAGAAAAGAAAGTGAGAGAAGCAGAGAAAGAGACAAGGGTGGGGGTGGGGGCGTGTCTGTGAAGGGTGTTTAGGAATTGAAAAGTGGCTGTGTCTAAAAGGAGTTTTTGCCCGCATCTCCCCGGTTTGCGGGCAGGAGAATTCTTTTCTTTGTCCATTGTAACTTTGGCCGGGGTCTCTGGGTCTGCGCGCCCCCCTCCCCTCTGCTTCCGTGTTTGAAGTTGGGTAACAATAACAACTACTTAAAGATGTCCGAGGAGGAACAATGGCATCCCTGCGCTCCCGCTGGGGCTCCCACTTTCGGCGGTGACGGTTTGAGCCGGATCGTTTGTCCGATAAGCTGCTTTCAAGGCTCGTTTATGTGGTCGGCTTTGGGGAAGAAATCTCCAGATAAATGCCGTGTTCTTTCTAATACCCCAGAGCGAAAATCAATGGGAGGGATAATTCCTTCCCTTGTCCTACACAGACTTTCATGTGTTTCTCTACCTCTAGCATCACTTAAAAATTATTCGAAGCCCAGATCTGTCTCCTCCGGGGTTGGAAGGACCCAGAGGCCAGGGGAAGCAAGCCCCTTGGGTGGAGAGACGGGGGAGGGGGGGTCTGGGGTATCGACTGGCTGCCCACTTGAGAAAGCACAGGCTTTGACTGTCCCCCTCTTCTCTCCATCTTCCTCCTGTAACTGCCCCCCATCAGTAGAAGAATTGCATGGGGCTCCACCAAGCGGGATGCCCCGTAATCCAAGACTCCAGGGGGCAGCGGGTATAGACGCGGTGGGCGAGAGAGTAAATGGGAAGGGATTGGACGCCACAGGGAGGGCTGCCTTTGTGGAAGAAGAGCTAGCTGTTGCTTCCAGTAAGAACCCCCTGGGACCCAGGTGGGCTTCTTCCATCCAGGACTGGCCCCCTCACTCGTTTGCAGTGTGTGCAGCCAGGGAAAGAGGAGGCGGGGGTCCTGTCTTCCACGGCCACTCGAAAGTGGGGGAGGCTGCGGTCCCCTTCGAGCCTCTCCTCTCCTCTCCTGGCTGAGGAGAGCCCTTGCGGGACCATGGGAGCTCGCCTCCCTGCAGGGCCGGGGCCCGCGTCCTGGAGTGCCTCTTCTGTGTTCTGTTTGGGGCGGCCACTTGGGACTTGGACCAAGTCCCTCTTCTGGGGTCCAGTAGTGGGGAGTGATTGGCCGAGGGTGCGGTCCGTGAGGAAGGGTTGGGAGAGTACTCACCTTTCCCTCTAGGATTCCGGGTTGGTTTCCTTGAGCTAAGAGTGAGTGAAGACTTATGTTAAACAAGAAGAAGCCCCAGGAGGCTGGGATTGACTTTCTCCTTTGTTTGGGTTGCGTTGTGTGTTGTAGGAGGTGCTTAAATCTTGTTCACACCTGTCAGGACTGAAGCCTGGCATAGGAAGCAGTTTGTAACAAGACTTCTGTTGTTGCCGAAAAAGGGTTCTCACTAAAAACAGAAGAACTTTATTGTAGCAACTTGTTAATGTTCAATTAGGCAGACTCTGGGTGCCCCGAAGCAGTGGAAGGGAGCTCTCACATTCCATGTGCTCCTCTCCTCACTGCCCGCCTGGGCTCCCCCACCCTAGCGCCCGAGTGGCAAACTGGCATCGGACAGGCGGAGGCTGGCCCCAAGGAGTTAAAAGAAACGGGCTTAGCGCTGCCAACAGTCTCTAGTGCTTGGTCCTAGCTGTAGTAGCAAAGTGGGTGTCTGTGTTTGCTGGCTTTCCCCACCCTTGGGTGTGGCTCTGCCGTGTGTGTGTGTGTGTGTGTGTGTGTGTGTGTGTGTGTGTGTGTGTGGCGGAGCTAGCCCCCAGGCATGGAGAAAAACCAAGTTTGTGGTTGCTTCAGCAGTGTTGCCCCAAGGTATGCCAGTTTGGTACTTGGGAAACACATCACTCCTTCAGAATCAAAACCAGTATTTGGACCAGCTCCCATGCCCAAAATAAGGGCTTTCTTAGAAGCGCTTCCTTTTCTGTATTTTCTCCTCCTCTTTCTCTCCTTCTTCCTCTTTCCCCTCCTCTCTTTCCTTCTTCTTTCTCTTCTTCCTTCTTCCTTCCTCCTCTCCCTTCTTCCTCCTCTTCTTCCTCCTTCCTCCTCTTCTTCCAACATCCTCTTCCTTCTTCAGTATTTGACTTGTTGGCACTAGAAAATTTTATACACACACATATGTGTAGAAATGGGCTGATGAGTAAAATTGGTGTGGAGTGAAAGCTTGAGAACTAAGCCAGGAAGAGGTGACTTCTTTCCTATCTTTTCTCCAATGCTATTTTCAAAAAAAGATTTCTGAAGCTAGGGAATGTTTATGAAAGGCCACTGGCTTTGGATTTCGGAAGACCAAGTTCAGACCCTTCTTCCTCCTTCCTCCTTCAACCTAGTGTGACCATGGGCAAAGCCGCTTCGCTGATCAGGAGCATCTCTTTTAAAATTGTGAATTCTAGGTGAGTTGGCTGACAGCTTTGGGAGAGGAAGCTTTCATCCTGGGACTTTCTTACACTGATTGCCTCACAGACCCAGAACAGCCCCAAGAGTTTCACGTGGAGTCCAGAAGAGGAGAAACCTGAGTGTGGGAGTCAGTCTATCCATCCAATGAGACTCTTGCTGGTTGTCGGTGCTGGCAAGGCCTGGCCTGTAAAATATTTCCCCCTGTGGCAGGCTTTTGCTGTAGTGTTGAGCGATGAAGAGTACAAGGCCCTAGCAGTGTATTAAACACTAGTTGAGTACAGGAGGGGCAGTATATCACAGGAGAGAGATAAGCAAAGTTCTCTGATTGTGGATCAATAAAGGTTAGTGACATCATATCTCAAAGTGAGAGAACCTGCTTTCTGCAGAGCCATTTATCAGATCACAGACTAGAAGGGGGAGTTAACCCTTTTCTGCCCAGATTTCTGTTTATGGAACATAGATGAGCAAAATTTCCATTTCTTTTTCACTTCCTGCTTAAGGAAGAATCTATACCAGTGAGAGAATGCTTGCTTAGCCAGGGTGGCTTTGAGATGCACTATAATACAAGCCTATGCAAGAAAAAAGAAGTCTTGGATTAGTTTTGTTTTGTTTTGGGTGTAAATTGGTACTGAAAAATTCATAGTTTAAAAAAGACTTTACTCCATTCATGTAGTGACACCCAAGATCCATTCTAACTCTGAAATTCTGTTATTCTCTTTTTTTTTTTTTTTTTTTTTTTTTTTTTTTTGCCATGAACCAGGTGTGGTGTGAATTGTGAGAATTAGTTTTGGCCCCTAGGGGGATAGCTTTTTGTGTTCTGAACTTGATAAATTATGATAAAATACAGATGTAGGATAGTTAGCTCTAGCCTCTCAGAGGCAGAGAGCATCTTTGGGTATTTACCATTCATTTGATTCAGCAAGAGTTTATATTTTGTCTACTGTGTGTTAAGCTGCTAAGAAGGAGGGAGATAAGCAGATATTTAAATTTTAGACAGGACTCGGTCCTTGCTCTGATGTAACTTGACTGTCTAATGGGCTATAACATAAATAGCTAGACATGTGTTTGAGAACCATGAGACAAAACACTAGGTGGATCTGGGCTGGGAGCACCTGAGTTGGGCAAATGGAATGTATGATTCTGATTTGAGAGAGCCACCACTAACTAGCTGTGTGTATTTGATCCTGGCAGTCAACCTCTCTGTTTTAATGTCTGCGAAATTGTGATAATGATTTTTTAAAATTATATTGATGTTTAGGAACCACCATGCAAAGGCAATATACCATTATTATTACTGAATTGGCAGATTTTGCTTCTTTTAATGTGCCAGCTCACCAGATAAAGATGAATTTTCAACCCCCTTCCCATCCTATTTTGGTTTGTAGTGTCTTACACTTGAAATTTGGAGAGGGGGAGGGATTGTATAATTTGCATGAATTGACTGGTCCATTTTTAGTTCTGGATAAGTAAAGTTGGAGCTGGTGTTCTTCCCTGCATGCACATCTCTTCCTTAGCAAGGAAACCTCCATTTTCTGAGTGACTGGAGATTTTTACTCCTGGAGTTGGATCACTTTTCATTCCATCCTTCCAAGTGATTTATGGATGGGAGAGAAGGCTTTTCCTGTAGGTCCCTGGCTGTTTATCTTTTGGTTTTGCCCTGATGATGTTCACATTGGCTGGGATGTTGGGGGGGGAGATGCCAGTCACATAGCCTGGGGGTGGGGGGGAGGGGATTGAAGCCAGTGCTTCCAGCCCAAGCTAATGGGCTGATGTCCAAGTGGAAAGTGTATTTTCATTGAGGAAGTGGAGGTATTAGTGGAGCCTGGATTACTGTGTGATTGTGCTGTCAATACTGCCGTATTGAGTCTGTGAGAGCCTGCACAATACAGGGAAACACTTAGCTCACTGCTGCTGCTTATTGAGAAGCCAATAGCAATTTACTTGCTGACACTTGACATCAAATCCATTCCCAGAGTTGTAGCTCTTACTAAACCGCCATGGACTTCTTTCTGCCAAGCCCCCTTCGTTCTGAGGGTGCAGCAGAGCCTCCGGGGGAGGTACCCAGTCAGGAGTGCTGTACAGAGTGCATTTGTGGGAGAAAGTTCTCATTGAGTTTCCCAATGGAGATCTTTCCTCTTCCCCTTCCTCCTTTTCCCCTTCTTCTTCCTTCCCTTCCTCCTCTTCCTCCCCTTCTTCTTCCTCCTCTTCCCTCCTCCTCTTCCCTCCTCCTCTTCCCTCCTCCTCTTCCCTCCTCCTCTTCCCTCCTCCTCTTCCCTCCTCCTC
>JAJPUD010008549.1:8980-87554 GCA_023553655.1 Myrmecobius fasciatus | reverse complement strand
GATATATAGAAATGCTCATGATTTACATAGGTTTATTTTATATCCTGTTATTTTGCTAAAATTATTATTTCAACTTTTTAGTTAAATCTTAAGAATTTTCTAAGCATATTATCATATTGTTTGCAAAAGGAGATAGTTTTATTACCTCATTGCCCATTCCGATTCCTTAAATTTATTTATTTTTTCTCTTATTGCTATTTGCTAGCATTTTAATGCCATATTGAATAATATTGATGATAATGGGCATCTTTGTTTCATTCCTGACCTTAATGGAACACCTTCTAACTTATCCTTGTTACAAACCATGGTTTGTGATGATTTCAAGAAGATGCTTCTTATCATTTTAAGGAAAAATCTATTTATACTTATGCTTTCAAATGTTTTAAAATAGGAATGAATACTGTATTTTATTGAAAGCTTTTTCTATGTCTATTGATATAACCATGTGATTTTTTGTTACTAATATAATCACTCATGTTAATAATTTTCTTTATGTTAAACCATCCCTAAATTCCTGGTATAATTCACAATGTATAATCTTTTGTACATATTTTATACATTGTTGTAGTATCCTAGCTAGTATTTGACTGTGGTCTATTAATCATCATTCTTAAAACTCATCTTTGACCAGTTGTGAACTTACTGAACTAGAACAATGTTTACTTCAAAGAGTGCTAGCTTTCCTATAAGGATCTCATAAGATTCTGTCTAATGTTTTGTTGAAATGTAGGTAAATGTCTATAGGATTCCCCTGATCTAGTGTAGTAATTCTGTCAAGAAAGGAAATGAGAAGGATCTCTAGGGACTGAACTGCTACACATATTCCCTTAAGCAGCCTTTCCCTGTATCTCACAGGAAGCCTTTTAAGTTACAAGATTCCTAATAGGAATCCAGAAAATGAATTCTAAGGAAAACAAATATAGTGGATAAATGGGGAGGGGATTCTGTTTACTGTTTCAGTATATACTCATTGACTTATACTAATAACAAAATAATAGGAAACATTTTATATCTTTTTTTTGTTTTTTGTTTTTTTTAACATTTTATATCTAAATGGCACTGAATGTCAGCCTATAATTCAAAAGATCCATTCTTGCATCTTTATGAATACTACTTCTACCACAATGGGCCAAATTATCCCCACATTTTAGAAAATGGTTTAATTAGTTCCTGTGTTCTCCCTTATCCCTCTATCATGAATTTGTTACCTGGTGATCTCTATCAATTTAAACAGCCTGATATTCAGACAACAGAGTCCACTGGACAGCCTAAATGCCAAGCCTTTCTCTCTAATTTGGTAAGACTTGTCAAAGCTTGCATTATTCTGGTATTGCCTTTGAGGACCCTGGATTCTAGTCTGAGGCACCAGTGGGGCATAGTGGAGCCAGTCACTCAGCCTATGGCTTATATTGATTTCTACTGGTCTAGAGCCTTGTAATAGGCTCCCTAGGGGGATAAAAGAAAATGGTTGATCCTTTCCTTGGAGAAGCTTATAATTCAACAGAGAAGACTGAATAGGTACTTGCTAAACAAGCTTAGATCTCCTCACCCAGCCAGTTACTAATGACAGAATGCAAATGAATCCTCAATTAGTCAACCCATGAACATTCATTATACCCTGCTACTGTTATGTGCCAGGCACTGTGCTTTGCTAAAGAATACTCCAGGAGGTAGTATTTCATAGTGGAAAGAATACTGGATTGGGGAGTCAGGAGAATTAAGCTTTAGTCCTGATTTGGCCATTAACTAGCTGTTGATTTTAAACAAATCACTTTATCTCATTAGGACTCAGTTTTTCATATGTAAAATTGAGGGAGTTGGACTCCAAGGTATCTCAATACTAATAGATTGATGATTGACTTACAATCACTTTTTTTTTTTTTTAAGAAAAGAGGTCTTTATTAGAGAAACTTGCTATAAAAATTTGATTATAACTTCATTTCCTAGGGTACCTTTTATCAAGATGTTTTCCTGATTCTTTTAATTAGATCTATTTTTGCTGTTGCTTTGTCTGATACCGTGATTATTCCCTAACTTTAACAATTTTATTAAAAAAAATTTTTTTAAAAAAATTTTCAAAACACATACATAAATAGTTGTCAACATTCACCCTTGCAAAACCCTTGTGTTCTAATTGTTTTTTCTTCCTCCCTTCCTCCCATCTCCTCCCCTAGAAGGCAAGTAATCCAATATATGTTAAACATGTGCAATTCTTCTATGCATATTTCCATAATTATAATGCGGCCCAAGAAAAATCAGATCCAAAAGAAAAAAAGAGAAAGAAAATAAAATGCAAGCAAACAACAACAAAAGTGAAAATACTATATTGAATCACCCCCTTTTTATGGCACACAACATTCCTTAAGGCTACTTCTGCAAAGGATACTCTACTCTCCCATCGAGATGCCCTCTGATTCTCTTCTATACGCTTTCAAGGTTAAACTTTTGCAATCTTTAGTCAACCTCTCAGTCTCAGGTTAATCCAGCTGACACCTCAGCTATAAGGCTTCCACTGCTTGTGGATAAAGAGACAGGCATTCAGAGGAGTAACAAATAAAAGTTTTAAAGTTTCCTGCTGGGATTTCTCTGTTTGTATAAATACGGTTTAGGAGCACAGTGTCTTAAGTAATAAAGAAGAAAGAGGAGGAGAAAAAAATCCGGAGAGAAATCAACTTATGGTTCATTTAAACCTTATTGAAATTTCTACTGTGGAAACATTTAAATATCATAGTTATTGCAAGCTCGTCTTCACTCCCTTTATTCCCTGGTGGATGTCTTCTTGCAAATTTGGTTGGGAAGCTAAACAATAAAGGCGCTTGGAAATTGCTTTCCCACTGCTAGGTAATTACAACAGGTTTTTATACCAAATGTAAAGAATGAACCATTATTTTTTAATAAAGAAGGCCTCTCAGCTGGTTCCAACCAGCATGATTGTTCCCATCCCCCAATCTCTCCCCTACCTTTTACAGCCCCTCAATCCCACCTCCTCCAAAACTTTTCCACCTTGGCCTTCTCTTCCTCCCTATCTCCTACCACAAAAATCTCTCAATCAGCTCTCCCCATTGCATGACTCCCTAAGGCTCCTCTACTGTTTCGGACTGCTGAGAGACTTGAATTTCAGGATATTGATAGAAGTGCAGCCCCCTCCAGAACTCTGTCAAGAGAAGTTAACATTTAGCATAAATACATCCAGGTCACTTGATGTGTTTTGTCCACTTTTTACCCAAAATGGCATACTGTCCCATTCCCAATTTTTTTTAAAGGAGAACAATTAAAGACTAGCTCTGTGTTTATCATTATCATCTAAGTAAAAGGATGCTTGGCTTCATATCTACCAAAAAGACCAAGAAAGAGTAAGAGGTAAGCTCTTTTTTTTGGGGGGGGAATCAGTGCAGTCAATCAGCAAACAGTACAAACAGCAACATACAACTATTGGCTTTTTTCCTCTAGGAGCTTCTTCCCTTGGTGAATCTCCAGTGTTTTCCACAAAATGGACCTGGTTGTTGTTTCAGTATAAAAAACAAAACAAAACAAAACACTTCTTTATCAATAGCACTGTCCAAAAATAGGATGGGTTGCCTTGAGAGGTAGTGAGTTACCCACAACTGTGTGGGCTACAAGTAGAAGCTATTTGATTCTTGGTAGGATATGCTACAGAAGAGATTCAAGCCTTAGATAGGGTTTGTACCACATTAATAATTATATAAATTGCTAGTATTTGTATAGTGCTTTAGGACTTACAAAGCACTTTATAAATGATAAGTCATTTTATTCTCACAGCACCCCTGGGAGGTAGATGCTTTTATTTTATTCATTTTATGGTTGAGGAAACTGAGGCAAACAGAGTTAAGTGATTTGCCCAGGATCACACAGCTAATAAGTATCTGAAACCAAATCTAAACTCAGTTCATGACTCCAGGCTAGCACTCTATCCATTCTTTCAATTCTAAGATGACATATATTCCTCGACCTGCTTTTCTCTACCTCTCTAAATACTCCCTATTCTCCTTTCTTAAACATTAATCTGTGTGTTTCTGGGATGCAAACACCTCAAAGATTAATTTAAGGTTCTAAACAACTCCAGACAAAACATAAAATTCATTTCTAATTCAAATGGCCAAGGCTTAAATGGACAGGCCACGCCAAAATTTGGAACTACCCAAGCTACTTTTCAATGTAGGGAACTGACTAGTGAGAAAATTTCCTTTACAGTGTAGATCGGCGGTCATTGTTGGAGACACTGAGAGACTGTGTGATTCACCTAAAGTAACACAGTCAGTATAAGTCAGAAGAAATCAGATCATCTTGACTTCAAGGCCCCCTCTCTACCCATCCACACACTTCCAGTATAATTGCTTACATTTATAGCGCATTTTAACATTTACAAAGTCATTTCCTCACAGGCTGAGTGTAAACATACAAGCTGTACATTACTTTAATTAGAGACTGTGTGCTTGGGTCAGATCCATATGATAGCAAGGAAAGAGAAAGAGGAACTATTTTCTGAGGAATTATTAAGCTAATTCAGGTGCAAGTTGTAGAAAACAGATGAAAGGAGCAACATATACACTAGCTTACATTCAAACTAGAGGAAATAGAAATTTGAAGATGATGTCCCTGCCCTTCATGAAGTTTACAGTGTAGCAATAATCATAATGGAGGATAGAGTACTGGCCCTGGAGGAGATAGGAAGAGCCGAGTTCAAATGTGGCCTCTGATACTCACTAACTGTGTAACTCTCTGTAAGGCACTTGACCTTCTGTTTGCCTAATGCACTAGAGAAAATGAGGGCAAATAAGTTCAGTATATTTGCCAAGAAAACCTCATACAAGATTATAGAGTTGGACTTAACTGAAGGATTGAACAATAATCATAATAATTAGTTCCCATTGTGATACCACTTTAATGTTTAAAACACACACACACACACACCCCAATAAGTCAAGCGATTTAGTCAAAACAATGCAAGTAAAAAGTGGCTAAGGTTAGATTTGAATCTAGGTCCTCCATTCAAGTGGTTGGGCCTCTTGAAAACCATTCACAGATACGGTGGATTAGATGGTCTCCAATGTCCTTTCCAGATCTAAATCCCGTGATTCTGGTAGCTCAGACAAGTGGGCAGCTCAACTGCAATCTACTGGTTGTTGGGCTCTGTGCTAGACTCTGCTTTTGATTTGTTCTATTATCTTGGGCAAAATACTCAACTTCTCTTTCCAGTATTAGAAATTGGAGTGAAAACCTGTCTGCCTCCAATAGACAATTCAGGAAAACTCCCTTAATTAAATTCAGCAGGCATTTATTAAAATACTTGGCACTGGGAAAGCAAAGACAAAGAGAGAGAGAGAGACAGAGAGACAGAGAGAGAGAGAGAGAGAGAGAGACAGAGAGAGAGAGAGAGAGAGAGAGAGACAGAGAGACAGAGAGACAGAGAGACAGAGACAGAGACAGAGAGAGACAGAGAGACAGAGACAGAGAGACAGAGACAGAGAGAGAGAGACAGAGAGAGACACAGAGAGAGAGACAGAGAGAGAGAGAGACAGAGAGAGAGAGAAACAGAGAGAGAGAGAGAGAGAGAGAGACAGAGAGACAGAGAGACAAAGACAGAGACAGAGACACAGAGACAGAGACACAGAGACAGAGACAGAGACAATCCCTGCTCTCAAAGAGCTTAAATTCCACTTTCTACTAGACTAAGATTCTTAACCGGAGTTCATGAATTAAATGTATTTCAACAGAATTGGTTTCCTTTATAATCTTATGTAATTTATTTTATGCATTTAAAAACATAATTCTGAAAAGGGGTTCACTTGATATCCAAAGGATTTCACCTAGCAAAAAAGGTCAAGATTCTGTAGCAGAGACTCAATTAATTGAGAATGAAAGCAGAGGAAGTATTTTTGGATCCCTAGTTACAAAAGGAATTCTAAATACTAATGCAGGAAATGGGAAACCAAGGCACAGAGACCAAGCAAAAGATTCTATGTATTTACATAATTCTCCATCATCCAGCAGAGAGATTTAATTTTAGATGTTAGACATTTTATCCCCAGAGCCTCTCTAGTGCAGTTTCTAGAGCTAGTACGAGGGATTGTGGACCCACAACAGGTAAGTCTGACAAACTCATCCCTAGAAAAAGAATCCCTTCTCATTTCCCCACACTCAAGCACTTCATTTCTAAGTCATAGGAGGGCTCCCTTCTCATTTCCCCATACTCAAGCACTTCATTTCTAAGTCATAGGAGGGCTCCATCATTTCCTAGGGGTCTAGGGGAGCTTCAGAGTATGAGTCAAGATGGGTGATTCAAAGTGAATTTCTGAGGAGGGTCCCCTACAGAATGGGAGGCTGAGGGATGGGGGAGGGGAGCATCGGCTGTGTTGGGGGCGGATGAAGGGAGAAGACAAGGATTATTTTAAACCTGTATTAATCACTGCTCCAAACCGGGACTGGGGGTGGGAGGCCGCAGCTGTCAAGAGCGAAGTTGGGTAGGGGAGTGGAGAGGAGGTGGAGTCCAGCAGGGAGGGGACACACAAGCCCTTTATATTCACAAGGGGACTTCGGTTTGATCATAGCTCAGAGTCCCCATTTCAGAAACCATCCATGGACAGTCCCTTTAGCCTACTCTAATCATTATAGGATCACAGTTCCAGAGCTCCCAAGACCAATAAACAATGTATAATTCTTGCCTGAAGGTTCTAGTAACCAGTCTTTTTTTTTTTTTTTTTTAATAGTCTCTACAACTCAGGGTGAGTTCTGGGTGCAAACAGCTGCTGCCTAATTCTGCTCAATTCTCATTTGACTAGACTCTTATCACTGGGAGATTGCTTTTTCTAAAGTGTCACTTTTCCCCCCTGTAGACCAAAGGTGAGAAAATTAACACCTCCCCAAGTGGGAATCTAGGGATGGGGTGTCACTGTTCCTGCTGCCAATATTTCCATCTTTTCCTCCCTTTTCAGGGTGCAGAGGATGGAGAAATGGAGTCCACCTCAGAAAAGCAGAGTCCATGGGCCTCTCCCCTCGAGGCGCTAGGAAACCACAACCATGGACCCTACTTTGTTTCTATTAATTCCTTCTATGAATTCAGTGATTTAGTTAGACTGGGTTTTTCTTCTCCAGCCTACAGATTTTAATATTGGTGTCATGCCCAACTAGATTGAAAGTTCTTTAAGGGCTAGACCCTTGAAAATTATAATTATTACATGCAGAGGATACTTTAAAATATTTGATAAATTGTGGAAGGAGATAGGGAGGCAGTTTAGGTAGCACTTGCTGTGTGACTCTGGGCAAGTAACAACACTGTTTTCATTTCCTCATCTGTAAAATGTACTGGAGAAGGAAAAGGCAAACCACGCTAACATCTTTGCCAAAAAAATTCCAAATGAGAGCAATTTGGAACTATGCTCAAAAAGTTATCAAACTGTGCATACCCTTTGACCCAGCAGTGTTTCTACTGGGCCTATATCCCAAAGAGATCTTAGAGGAGGGAAAGGGACCCACCTGTGCAAGAATGTTTGTGGCAGCCCTTTTTGTAGTGGCTAGAAACTGGAAACTGAATAGATGCCCATCAATTGGAGAATGGCTGAATAAATTATGGTATATGAATATTATGGAATATTATTGTTCTGTAAGAAACGACCAGCAGGATGATTTCAGAGAGGCCTGGAGAGACTTGCATGAATTGATGCTGAGTGAAGTGAGCAGAACCAGGAGATCATTATACACAGCAACAACAATACTATATGATGATCAATTCTGATGGACATAGCTCTCTTCAACAATGAAATGTTTCAAACCACTTTGAATTGTTCACTGAAGAAAGCCATATACACCCAGAGAGAGGGATGTGAAATGTGGACCACAACATAACATTCTCATACTCCTTGATTGATGTTTGCTTACATTGTGTTTCCTTTATCTGATATGTCTTTTGTGTAGATACGATTTTTCTTGCACAACAATGATAAGTTTGGAAATATGTATACATATATTCAATTTGCCAAGTATTTTAACATAATTAACATGTAGTGGATATCCTGCCATCTAGGGGAGGGGTGGGGAGTTGGGGGAAAAAATCTGTAACAGAAAGCTATGTAAGGGTTAATGTTGAAGAATTACCCATACATACATATGTTTTGCAAATAAAATAAAATTTAAAAAACACAAATTACATTGTATTTCAAAGAAAAAAAAATTCCAAATGGGGATACAAAGAGTCAGACATGACTGGAAAAATGACCAAATGAAACCAACATTGGAAGGAAATAGAAAATGGAAATGAAAATGGAAAATTTTAGAACTGTATTTGGAAGTGCTGTATTTGAACCTGGCTCTGCTTTTTACCACCTTAGGCAATTTAATAAACATGAAGGACCTACTTCGTAGAAGGTAGAATGCTTCTTTCTAGACTCAAAGAGCTGCCTTCTATTGAGGGGGAGGTAGGGCACCACAACAAGGACACTAATTAGTAAATACAAAGTTGATTTGCAAAGTAATTCAAAGAAATGTAGGAAAGAAAGTACTAACACCTAAGGGGGCTGGGGAAAAGACATCAATAAATTTGTGTAGGAGGTTCAATTTTGAAGGAAGCTGGGGATTCTTTGAGGTAATTAAATCACTTAAATTCTCTAAATCCAAGGACTTCATCCTTTCTTAACATGAGGGTAGTGGGATTAATTGACCTCTTTCCTAAACTTAAATCATAGGTCCTTTTCCTAAATTCTATGTGAATAATTTCTCTGTCTAGTAAATAGCCTTATCCTGGCAGATACTGCCTCCTGGACCTAAAATGTCCTCTCTATTTCCTATTTAATTTCTGTTCACCCTTTAAAGCCTACTTCTTTCTCCAGAAACCTTTCCTGATCCTCTCAGTCCCAGATAACTTTGTTACCCTTAGTTCTCACCTAGAACTTCATTTTGTATCTTTATAAAGGATATGTTGGCAGCAGACAGTTCAGTGTATAGATCACTGGGCTTGGAATCAAGAATACTTATCTTCTTGAGTTCAAATCTGGCTTCACATGGGTACTAGCTGAGTGAACCTGAGCAAATCATTTAACTTTGGTTGCCTCATTTCCTCATCCACCAAAAAAGTCCAAGAAGGAAATGGCAAACCACTCTAGTATCTTTGCCAAGAAAACCCCAAAGGGGTTCAGAGAAAGTCAGACATGAATGAAATGAACATATCGGAAACCAAAGGACCTGTCATAAGAGTTTGCATCTTTAAGTATTTTCAAGTCCTAGAGGACTTTCATTTAATGGGCTTTTTTCTGGTCCTAGAGGGCAGAACCAACAATAACAGTTGGAAGTGGCAAAGAACAAATTTAGGACTGATCTAAGGTAAATTTCTGAAAGTGAAATGGTCTACCTCAAGAGGTATTAAGTTCTCTTCCTCATTGGAGGTCTTCAAGAAGAAGCTGGACAATCACTTATTGGTTCTGATGTAACAGAATTTTTTTTTTAATATATGAGTGGCTGTTAAGATCCCTATTAGTTTTGAAATTCAGTGATTTGTGATTTTCTGCTTCCTCTACCTACTAGTGTCTTCCCCTCTCAGGCTACTTCCTATTTTACTTTATAGGTTAACTATTCTTGTGTGTTGTCCAGAATATAAGCACTCTGAAGGCAGGGGCTGTTTTTGCTTTTTTTTTTAATTTGAATCTTCAGTGTCTTGGTTCTCCCTTCAACAGGACTTAGACCACATCCTTTTGGTCCCATAAATTTCCTGATCCTGCTAATCAACCATGCTTCTGATTCAGATGCCATTTTTTGATGTCTAGAGACACTGATCATTGACAACTAGCTCTGAAGTCAACATTTGTGGCCTCTTCCTCAGTGGGAATCTCTGAATTGTAGTCTTCCTTAACCAATGCAGGATAGGAGGGTCAAGGCTAGTATCTCCAAATCTCAAAGTTGAAAGCAACCTCACAAACAAGCTAATCCAGTTTATACCTGAATATGAATTCCCTTGACAATTCCTTTGCCAAATGGTCATCTTGCCTCTGCTTGGAACCTTTAGCTTTTAAGGAAGGCATTTCTACCTTTGGATAGCTTTAATTCTCAGGAGGATTTTTCCTTAGAGGAAGACTAATTCTGTGTTGATACAACATCCACCCACTGCTCCTAAAGTCTGCTCTGATTTAATCCTTCTCTTCTACATGATAGTTATTCAAATCCTTAAAAACAACTATCATACCCAACCTAAGAGTTCTCTTCTCCTGGCTAAACATTCCTATCTCCTTCAACAAATGATATCTCCTTCAACAAATCCTGTCAAAAAAAGAAAGTGAGATTAGTTTTATATTACTTGTTTTTGATGAAGTCATACTATTAATAATGAAGTCATGTAGTTCTTGATGAAGTCATATAATTAATAATTACTGTCTCTATTTCTAGATTTTGATAAACCATCCCTTTAATGATGAAATAGAATTTCCTGCCCCACATTCCTACTCAATTTACAAATTAGATTACTAGTCAACCTCCAAACAGGTCCTGTCCTTTTTGTGGCTTTGGAGATATTATCCCCTATGCTATAAATCAGTGGTATAAAATACAAATAGAAACAGGAGCCACTAAACCATACATAAAAATCCCTGTAGGTAGCATATTGACTTGGAAAACCACATATTAACATTGTCTCTGTTGCATATTTGATACTTCTGCTGTAAATGAATTTTCTCTAGACATCTCCAGATGTTACCTCGATTCTACTTTATTCCATAGTTTTCCCTGAACTCCCTGCTGAAATTTAACTTTCCTTTCTCTGAATTCTCATAATATTCTATTTACCTTTCATATGTCACTTATTACAATCTAGGTTATATTACAGTTTATTAAGTCTTATTTCCTAGACTGGAATGTAAGTTCTTTGCAGTTAGGAACTATATCTTTTTTTTTTTTATCTTTGCATCTCCCAGAGCCTGTAACTATAGAAATTAACACAATGTCTGGCACACAGTAAGTGCTTAATAAATGTCTATTGACTAACTGCCTTATATATAGTAGGTACCTAATGTTTGTTGAATGAAAATAAAAATAAATGAATGTCAAATGACCCAGATTTCCTTTTCCATTAGCAATTCTATACCAGTTGACTAGAGGAATGCCAGAGATATCCTGTATTTTTATTCCACCAAGGTATCTGACAGTAATTGCCACAATGTCTTTCTAGGCAAGATGGAGAAGTATGGACTAGGTCACAGTGGGGTAGATTCATAGCATGTTGAAAAAAACTGCCTAAAATATGTTGCATATTGTGTTGATAACACCTAGAAGGATATTCCTAATAGAGGCTACAGAGCTCTGTATTTGGCTCTGTTCTATAAACACTTTTATCAAAAATTTGTATGAAGACATATTATATATATTTATCAAATTTATTTTGAAGGATAACTACTAGGTTGAATGCCATAATTAAGAATCAGATATTTCTTGACAGGCTAGAAGGATGGGCCAAAACAAACAAGATAAGATTTAATAAAAATAAATATAAAGTGCACTTGGTTTACACAAAACACCTGCATAAGTACAAAGTGGGGGATGCTTGACTTAGCATCTCTCATGAAAAAGCCTTGGTATTTTAGTTGACCACAAGCTCAATAAAATTCAACAGTGTGATGTGGCTCCATTAATAAAAATTGAGTGTCTAAATCAAAGGGAACAAAAGTTTCCCCCTGCCATACTCTTGTCTTAGACCACAAAGGGAACACCATGTTCATTTATAGGCACCATAAGCTAACCAAGACACTGAAAAATTGAAACATATCCAAAGGGGAGCCAACCAGGATGATAAAAAATCGTGAAGCATATTCCAGTAGGATCAACTGAAGGAAATAGGGAGACATTTGGAGGAAAGATTAAACTTTGTTACTCCTTAGGGCAGAACCAATACCAGTGGGTAAAGTCTAAGGAAGCAGAATTGGAATCAATATAGGACTTTTGAAAAAAGAGATTTTCCAATGATGGAACAGATTACCTTATAAGGGAACCCAAGATGTGTCCTAGAGGGATTCCTACTTAGGTAGGGGATTAAGATTTAATATTTTTTCCATTTCTACCTTCTGCTCTGGAGGTAAGCATCTCACTATCCAAGAATAGTTCACATGGAGGGTGACTGACCTTGTGTCACAGATGATGGAGAAAGCCTTGAGTGGGAGGCTGGAGGCTGGAATTTGCTTTTACTTTAAGGGTCTAAGAAATGAAATTCTGGGCATATACTTTGAGTGAAAGGCAAAAAAGCTTGTTTTTCTCACCTATAAAATGTGGGAGTTAGATTGTTAAGTAGTTTTTCAGTCGTGTCCAACTCTGTGACCCCATTTGGGGTTTTCTTGGCACAGATACTGAAGTATTTTGCCATTACTTTTCTAACTCATTTTACAAATGAAGGACTGAGGCAAACAGGGTGAAGTGATTTGCCCAGGGTCATACTTGGTCAGATTTGAACTCACAAAAGGAATCTTCCAGGTCCAGCACTCTATCTGCTGAGCTATTTAAGTTCCTTAAGATCCTTAAAGTCTCTTCAAACTGTTTTTTTCTCTCTATCTCTCTGAATTTATCTTTTCCTCTTTCCCCTTTTCTCTGTGCCTCTCAGTCTCTCTCTGTCTCTGTCTCTGCCTCTGTATCTGTCTCTCTATTTGTCTCTGTCTCTCTGTCTCTGTTTCTCTCTTTCTCTTTCTCTGTCTTTATCTCTTTCTCTTTATCTGTCTCTTTCAGAATTTCCACTCATGATGCTCTCTGAGGTGGTCTAATCAGAATTGACACTTCCTTCAGAGGGTGGAAGGCATAGACAGAAATCTTGAGAGTGAATGAAAACCCCCAGAGGCACAATGACTGACCACCAGAGGAACTGTGCCACCTCCTTTGTGCTGCTTTGTCTTGCTTAATCAGGACTGCTGTAATAAAAAGCACCAGGGGTCTGCTTGCCTTAGACTGGTATATTTATAAAAGACTCAATCTCTGTTTACTTCTCAGTATAAAACTAAATAAATCTTGATGTCTAAGACCGCTCAAGCCAGTCTGCAAACCTGGTAGGGATGGCCAGCTATGGATTGGATTTCATATCTGCTTGTGGGATATCCAGGATATGGGCAAAATGAAGCACATTGCATTCAATCAAATCAACATTTATTAATCGACTGCACGAAAATTATTGTGCTACATGTGGAAAATGTAAAGACAAAAGGAAACAGTTTCTACATGCAAACAGCATACATTTGGGGATCAGGGTAGGATGCTATATTCGCAAAGCTAAGCATAAACAAGATAAAATTTTTTTTTTTTTGCTGAGGTAACTGGGGATAAGTGACTTGCCCAAGTGTTAAGTCTCTGAGGACAAATTTGGACTCAGGTCCTCCCGACTTCAGGGCTGGTGCTCTATCCACTGCCTAGCTACCTCAAAACAAGGTAATTTGAGGAAGGAGAGAGCATTGATAACTAGGGTGCACCAGGAAAGGCTCCATGTCCATGTCTGAGCGTTGAATGAACAAAAGTAATGGACAAAATGACTAGGTAAAAGAAGTCATTTTCTGCCTCATTTTTTACCTAGTCTTAATCACTAATTGGGCATTGCCTCAGTCAAACTGAGACCTGTTAAAGACCTTAATTTAAGAAGTCCAAGGTCACTTCCAGTTGTCTTGATCTATATCTTACCACTGGACCAGATGGTTCTAGAAGAGAAAGTGACCCTGGTGACTTTGCCCAGTCCTCCCTCACTTAAATCCAATTCACTTGCATGTCATAGCATCACCTCTCAGATGTCATGGTCCTCTTCAAGAATAAAGGACAAATAACAAATATGTGCTAGGCATTGTTAAAATGTTCTTTATATATATATAATATATTTATATAAATATATGTATGTATACATGTACATATATACTACACATGAATACTATATATGTATGTATATATACACTTATGCAAATATATAATATACTATATATAGTGTTCAATATTGAACACTATATTTGATTTCCTTCCACTATACTGGGAAGTAGGTACTGTTATGATCCCCATTTTGCAAAACAGAAGCAGGCAGGGGTTAGAAGACTTGCCCAGAGTTACACAACTAGTAAATTTCTGAATTCAAAATCCAACCCAGGCCTTTGTGACATCAGTTATCCCATGCTGCTTCATGCTATGCTCTGCTGTTTCAGTTCTGAGATGAGATAACTAAGAGAAAGGGAGGAGAGGGTGCAGGACAGAAACTTGGGGAGAGATTTAAGAATAGAGATGGAAACTGAGAAGCAGTGGTCAGAGAGGTAGGAGAAAAATTAAGGGAGAAGCAGTTTCACAGAAGTCAAAGGAGGAGGGAATAGTCAGGAGAATATCCCTTCTGTTTAGTCACTAACCTTTATTCTGGCTCCCATAATCTGTCTCCTAGATTATTATGATAGCTTCCTAATTTGTCTTTCAGATCCCAGTAAGGATCATCCACACAGCTATTAAAATAACCTTCCTTAGGCACTGTCAACTAAATGTCACAGAGGATAGTGTATTGAGCCCAGAGTCAGAAGACTCATCTTTCCAACTTTAAAATACTTTCTAGCTACGTGATTCAGGGCAAGTCACTTCACCCTGTTTACCTCAGTTTCCTCATCTGTAAAATGAATTGGAGAAGGAAATGGTAAACCACTCCAATATTCTTACCAAGAAGATACAGATGGGATCATGAAGTTGGAAATTACTAAAAACAACAAGCACTGGTCAGATCATGTAATTCTGTTATTAAAAATCATCTATTAGGTCCTAATGCTTCTAAGATAAAATATAAAACGTGCCAAGGATCCAAGATGAATAATATTAAAAGCTGAAGAAAGGTCAAGTAGGAAGAAGATGAAGAAAAGGTCATCAGCTTTAGCAACTGTCTTGTCATTGTTAACATGATAAAACTGGAGGTGAAGGGAGTTTGGTTAGGAATCAGTTTACAAGGGATTCAAGAGAGAGAGTAGGAGGTAATAAGGGTAATGCATGTATATTTTTTCCTTTTTTTTCTTGGTTGTGAAATGTCCTCACTATATATTTGACTTAATATCAAAATATTATAGTTGGGAAAAGTTTTTGTGATTGTGAATTGTTTCTTTTATGTAAATTCAAATGGATCATTACAATTTCTAATCCCTTAGCTCTTAGGATCATAAGAAAATAGATAATAGGTGGATCTATAAAGGCAGCTAGTCTAACACTCTCAACTTACAGATGAGAAAACTGAGGCACAAAGGGGTTAAGTAACCTGCCCAACCCAGACATCTCAGATGGCATCTATTCCAACCTTCCCACTTTTATAGACGAGGAAACTGAGGTTCTATGAAGTTAAGGAATTTGCTCATTCACAAAGGCAGTAATCATGAGTGGAGGTATTTGAACTCAGCTTTTTTTGAGTCAAGAGACAGTGTTCCTTCTACTGTACCAGGGTGAGAAGAGACACAAAGGTCAAACAGGCTAATCAAGTCCCCAGCAAAAATATAGCTGTTTCACAGCAGAACTGACCCTCTGCCCATACAGATAGTAACCCCATGGAGGTGGAAAAGAGAAAACCATGTGGAGTCACTAAAAGAACACTGGACTAGGAGTCAGGAGACCTGAATTCTAATCCTGACTCTTCTATTAGCAGAGAACCATGTAATTGTAGACATAGATCTCGATGTAGACTATCATCTGTGGGGGCAGCTAGGTGGTGCAGTGGATATAGCACTAGCCCTGAAATCAGGAGGACCTGAGTTCAAATCTGTTCTCAGATACAATACTTCCTAGCTGTTTGATCCTGGGAAGTCACTTAACCCCAATTGCCTCAGCAAAAAGAATATCACCTATGGTGTGCTGGTAAATTTTTTTTAACAATTGGCTCTACATATAACATACTTGGAAGTTTTAATTAGTATTGTTTATATTTTCTCTGTTACTTAGAAGTGATAAGATAACATTTAAACAATCAACAAAACAATAAATTAAACCCTGATTTGTAGCATTTACCAATTTTCAAGGTGCAGATTCTCACGTTGAAAATTTAATAATGTCTAATCAGAAGGAGTTGGGTGTGCTCCAGTACACACCCCCTGAATAGTGTTCATATCTAGACATTTTGGTTTTTCTTCAATAGTATTTTATTTTTCTAATAAAATATAGATAATTTTCAACATTCATTTTTTTTGTAAAATTTTGAGTTCCAATTTTTTTCTGCCTCTCTCCCTTGACTTCCCTTCTCCAAGACAGCAAGCAATGTGATATAGATTATACACTCATTTTATATATATATGTATATATATATAAAATTTATATATATATTATACAATCATTTTAATCATATTTCCATATTTGCCATGTTGTGCAAGAACAATCATAACAATAGAGAAAAACCATGAGAAAGAAAAAGCAAATAGCCAAACAAAAAGATAAAATAAGATACTTTGATCTGCATTCAGTTTCCATAGTTCTCCCTCTGGGTGTAGATGCATTTTCCATTCCAAGTCTATTGGAATTTAGACATCTTATTTTAAGAGGGCCATTGACGATGATACTAGACAACATGTAAAGATTTACAAAGTATTTTCTGGCGATTACCACCATCTTCTAAGTTATTCAGACTTGCAGCCAGCAAAGTAGATATAATGCCTGATTCCTTACTTTCATTCATCTCACAAATCCAATATTGCATCATCTTGTTTCTAACTTTCAAACATCTCTCACTAACATTCTCTTTTCTCTATTCATACAGCTACAACCTCTGCTCAATATCTCATCATCTCTCACTTGCACTACTGCAAAAATCTTCCAACTGGTCTCCCTGCTTCAAGGCTCTATCCAGACTACAATTTTTCTATCTCCAAGGCAAGAACCAGAGTGATTTTACTAAACTTCAGGAGAGACCCCACTCCTCAATAAACTCCAGTGGCTCCTTATTACCTCTAAGATCAAATATACTGTCTTCTGGTATTTAAAACCATTCACAACTTGTCTTTTTCCCTAACTTTCCCATCTTTTTATACTTTATTCCCCTCTATAAATTATACAATACAGCTACATTGGTCTAATATGTATGTTTCCCTCTCCAAATTCAAGCACTTGCAGAAGTACTACATTGGTCTAATATGTGCAGAAGTAATCCCTCATGCCTGGAATGCCCTTCCTCTCTCCCTCTCTCCCTCCCTCCCTCCCTTCCTTCCTTCCTTTTTGTTGAGGCAATTGGGGTTAAGTGACTTGCCCAGAGTCACACAGGTAGGAAGTGTTAAGTGTCTGAGGTCACATTTGAACTCAGGTCCTCCTGATTTCAGGGCTGGTGCTCTATCCACTGTGCCACTTAGCTGCTCCTCACATCCCATTTCCATTCTATTAAGAGGCTGATTTGATCCTCCCAGCTACTAGTCACTTTTCTTCCTTCTGAGATGATGTTGTAGTAATGTTGCTTATATCTAAGAGACAGGAAGTAACCCAGTGAATGTCCTGGAGTCTGAAAGACCTGTATTTAAATCCAGTCTTGGATACGTACTAGCCATATGACAGTGGGCATATTATTTAACCTCTGTTTGCCTCAGTTTTCTGAACGGTAAAATGGGCATAAAAATAGAAACTACTTCCCAAGGTATTGTAAGGATCAAATGAGATGATATTTGTTTTTTTCTCAATTTTTTCCCATTTAATTTTCAGTTTTATGATTCCCCCCCCCACACACATTGAAAGGGCAAGAAATAAAAAATCCATTACAAATATGAATCTGTGAACAACAAAATATTACTATATTCTTAAAAGAAAAAAAAAGAAAAAATGTGCTTCAGCCTGCACTCTGATTCTATTAGGTTTCAATCTGGAAGTAAATAACATTTGTCAGCAGGAATCCTATGGAGTTGTGGTGGGTCACTGCATTGATCAGTGTTCCAAAATTTTTCATAGTTGATTATCTTTACAACATCACAGTTAATATGTATATTGTTTTCTGGTTCTAATCACTTTTGAGATAATATTTATAAAAGAGCCTTAGCACAGTGCCTGACACTTATAGTAGGTGTGATATAAATGCTTTTTCTCTTGCCTTGCATATTCATACTTCTTTGCATGTAGTCTCCCTCATTAGAATGTAAGTTTTTTGAGAGCAAGGGACTTTTCCCCCCGCCTTCTTTGTATTTAGCACAGTGCCTGGCAAATAAGTGCTTAATAAATATTTGATAATTGTACTGATTATACTCTTTCCTCTACAGAACACAGCCTTTTTAGATAAATTAGGGTGCATCCAAAAGTGGTGAGGTATCATCGTGATAGCTTACAGGAGAATCAGCCAAAAGACTAGGGACATCATGTGGTAGAAAGATTTGTCTTTTTCTATATTATTCCAGTTGAATCCAATTTTAATGCCCATTCATTAAGTGCCTATCATGTTTAAGGCTCTGTATTAAGGGTTGGGAATAAAAACACAAAGGGGCAGATTAGTTCTGGGTTTTGGCTTTCTGATGTAAAATGAAAAAAAAATTGGACTGGATACATACTTAAATCTTTTCACATATTCACTAAATCTTCAAGTTGGAAAGTCCTTTTCAGCTGTAACATGTTGTGATTCTAATAAGAATAATTTGTATAATACATTTATAGCTTATAATTGTTGTTCTTATAACATTTCTGTCAGATATTTTTCCCATTTTACATTTGAAGAAATTGAGGTCTATAAAGGTTAAGCCCAAAGGTCCCGAGTCATATGGTTAGTCAGTAGGAGATTGAGACCTGACATTCAGGTCTTCTGAATCCAAGACCAATATCTATTCCATTAGATTGATTGTCCATTAGGAACTCACAAGAGATTTGCTTACAATCCCCTTGCAAGGAGGAAAAAGGAGAAGGAGGGAGAAAAAAGAGAGAAGGTTTATGTATGTGTGTATGTTTGTGAGTGAGAGAGGAGAGAGAAAGAGGGAGAGAGGGAGGGGGAAAGGGAGAGAGAAAGAGAGGGAGGGAGAGAGAGGGGGAGAGAAAAAGAACATTGATATACTGAAGGAGAAAAAATGGGAGAGGGATAAGGACAACACTTCCCCATTTAAATTCTAAAGACAGATGTATTCAGGATGTCCTCTGGGCTGCAGTAGTGACACACAGTCTTAAAATATTTAACATCATCATTTCCTAATGAAACAAACCAAAAAAAAAGGTAAAGGATCCCTTGAGCATCCCATGAATATTCCGGTCCAGAACAGCAGGGGGATGAAAATTTACTGGGTGGAAAGAGAAAGATGCAGGAAGCGCAAGAGATTTAAATGGCTTGAGTCAAAGCCAATAAAGCCGAATCTGGTGTTAAGTTTTATAAAGTTATCTGACATGCTACACTGTAAAGGAGAAAGATGAACGAGAGATAAATAAGAGGCAGAATCATTTTGGAGGGTCCAAGAGAAGAAAATTCACACACAGTGGGAAGGAGCAGTGAAGCCTGAGTTTGCAGTAATGGAGATGGGCTCTCTAGGGAAGCAGTTTTATAGGGAAGGCTTGGGAAATTAGCATGAAACCTTGAAGGAACCCCAGGAGCTCTCAATAAAGCAGTGAGGTTGGAAAAATCAGGATGCTGGTCAAGATGTCAGGTGCTTTTGGTTCATTCTTCACCACCTGGCAAGGGAGGGTATATGCCATCCTCAAGACAAGTAGCTGGTCAGATAGACACAGGGCAAATCCTCCATTGGAAGTGGTATGGATGTAAGTCTGGGTCAGAGTCTGGGAAAAGAGATGGGTGATAGGCAGGGGGAGAAGACATGTACTTTGCTCAGCACAAAGCTTATAGCAGAGAAAAAAAAGATTGATATCCTGGTTGGAGGCTGGGAAGGTACAAAGAGATTCAGAGGATTCTGGGGATGGGGTGAGCAGAGAGTCACACACACATATTCCATTCCCTCCCAAATCAAGACAAAATAAGAAAAGACAATAGTAAAACAAAGGGGGGAGAGAGTGGGAGAGTGAGAGACGAGAAGGAAGAGGTTGTAGGGAGCATAAATGAACTAAGCAGAGCGTTAAGTAGGAAGTGAGAGATACAGAAAGAAAAAGATGGAAGATAATAGAGAAATGAGAGAGGATGAAAGGGAATAAAGAAAAAAGGAGGAAGAGAGAAAGAGGAAGGGAGGGGATGGAGAAAGACAAAGAATAGAAAAGGCTCCCATTTAACCCTTTGAAGTGGTGTCTTTTGCTGAAAACAATCCCAGCTTTCCTGACATTGGAACAAACTTTATTTTGGTTGTGTATGGGAGGGAAGCAGGGATTCTCAGTTCTCTGGAAGCTTAAACTAATCCCCATAGAGTTCCTGACTTTATTGAATAGGTCATTGGAGTCCCAGAATGAGGGACCTATTTATTGTTGTCTGGGATACCTAAAGTAGAATCTTAGAGCTCCAGGGATCATCTCAGAGGTCAATTAGTTCTAATTGTGCCGTGCCCATGCCTGAAGAGAAATCCTCATGGCAAGAGACCCAACAAGTAGTCATCCAGTCTTTGTTTGGAGCCTTATGATGAGAAAGAACCAGCAATCTCCTGAGGCAGCATATTCCACTTTTAGATAATGTTAATTATTAGGAAGTTTTTTCCTGATATCAGCCTTGGCAACTTCCACCCACTGTGCCTAGTTTTGCCCTCTGGATCCAAGTGGAACAAGTCCAATCCTTCTTCCAAATGACAAGCTTTCAAATATTTGAAGACTGCTATCTTGGGCCCACTCAGTCTTTCTTCTCCAGGCTAAACACGTCCTCTTCTTGATTCTTATATAGCATGAGCTTAAAGCTGTTCATCACTCTGGCTGCTTTCCTCTGGATATGCTCTTAGCTATTGATGCCTTTCCAAAATGTGGAACCAGAGAGAGAACCCAGTATCCAAGATACGATTTGACCAAAGAAAAAGGACAACAGGACAATCTTCTCCTTGGGGCTGGACCCAGTGTCTCTTTCTGAAGTAGCCTATTTCATGATTCCCTAAGCTACGGTATTATCTGTCTTCATTGTCATATATCAGTGTTGACTCAGGGGCAACTAGGTGGTGCAGTAAATAGAACGCTGAGCCTAGAGTCAGGAGGACCCAAATTCAAAATGGCCTCAGACCTTAGCTGTGTGTCTCTAGGTAAATCACGTAATCCTGTTTGCCTCACTTTCCTCCTTTGTAATATAAGCTGGAGAAGGAAATGGCAAACCATTTTAGTATCTCTGCCCAGAAAACCCAAATAGGTTCAGAAAGAATCAGACATGACTGAAATGACTGAGCAATAAGCATTTTGAACTTGTGGATAATTAAATCTCCAGATCTTTTGTAGATGTAACTGTGTCTAACTATGACTCCCCTAAAGGTTTTTTTTTTTTGGTGAGGCATTTGGATTAAGTGACTTGCCCAGAGTTACACAGCTAGTAAATGTTAAGTGTCTGAGGCTAGATTTGAATTCAGGTCCTGTGATTTCAGGGCTATTGCTCTATCAACTATGCCATCTAGCTGCCCCCTCCCCTATTTTGAAAAAGCTAAATAGTATGGTGGATAGAGTGCTGGATCTGGAGGCTGGAAGACCTGAGCTCAAATATAGCCTCAGACATTCACTAGCTGTCTGAGTCACTGATAGAAATGTTAATATGTACAGAGTCAAAGACAGATTCTTGGGGGTACTCCACTAGAGATTTCTTTCCAAATGGAAATTTCTTTCCAAATCTAAATGGGATTGCGCCATCCAGTCATTTCCAAAACTACCTGTTCATTATATGAACTGATGTTAAGTGAAATGAGAAGAACCAGGAGATCCTGGTACATGGCAACAAGAAGATTATATGATGATCAGTTCTGATGGAAGTGGCGCTTCTCAACAATGAGATGATTTAGACCAATTCCAATGACCTTGTGATGAAGAGAGCCATTTACACCCAGAGAGAGGATTGTGGGAAGTGAGGGTGGATCACAGCATAGCATCCTTATTCTTTTTGTTGTTGTTTACTTGCATTTTATTTTCTTTCTCATTTTTTCCTTTTTGATTTGATTTTTTCCTGTGCAGCAAGATAATCATATAAATATGTATGCATATATTGGAATTAACATATATTTTTGCTGTGTTTAACATATATTGGATTACTTGCTATCTAGGGTGGTGAGAAAAGGAGAAAATTGGAACACAGAGTTTTGCAAGAGCTAATACTGAAAAATTATCCATGCATATGTTTTAGAAATAAAAAAAGCTTTAATAATAAATAACAAAACTTCCTGTCTACCATTTACCATTTCACCCATGTTTTTTTTTGTTTTCCTCAAAAATATCATAAACAGGGGCAGCTAGGTGGTGCAGTGGTTAGAGCACCAGCCCTGCCGTCAGGAGAACCTGAGTTCAAATCTGGTCTCAGACACTTCCTAACTGTGTGACCCTGGCAAGTCACTTAACCCCAACTGCCTCAGAAAAAAAAATATCATAAACAACTTAGAAGTTTAGAGATAGAGCTGATATATAATTTTTTAATCTTCATGGCACTGAACACAAGTTCCCACACTTAGTAGGTGCTCTGTAATATACATGATGCAGTTTTGGTGTCCCCAAAGCTACTAGCTTAAAATTGGGCTACGACTTTTGGGATACCTTATGTTTGTTGAATAAATGATAGGTGGAAAGGCATTAAAAAATCCTTTACAAATGGCACATAGATCTGAGAGGCTTCACAGAAAAGAATTATGGAGAACCATCCATTAACTTGGAAACTTTTTGAGATCAGGGACTATCTTTCTTCCTCTTATTTGTCTCCCCAGTGCTTAGCACAATGCCTGGCACAGAGTAGGCACTTAATAAATGTACAATAAATTGAATTGAAATCACATGAAAGATAGAGGAGGATTCCTAGAGACAGTGAATTCAGGGCAGGATTCTGAAGGCTGAGATCAGACTTACCTCTTGTGAAGGCTTCTCTGATGCTCCCAGCTGAAAGCCTTCTTCCCCCTCCTCAACATTTCCTAGTGTTGGTCTTTTTTTTTTTTTATTACCTTTATCACTTGTACTTTAGTGCTAACATCCTTCGTCCTTTTGCCTCCATGCTGTGGGGAAGGGTGAGTGCCGGACGAGACCCAAAGAGAGTGACTTATCTACGCTCACACAGTTAGTGTCTGGACAGACAAACCCAGGTTTTCCTGACTCCAAACTCAACATTTCATTTAGTGTGTCAAATTGCCTCTGTGCCGACTCCCCCAAATCACCTGAAATGTCAGATGGAGAAAGGAAGAGCACTCTGCTAGTCACCACAGGTTAATATAAAGAATTGTAAACATGTGTTCATTTTAACCATGTGACAATTGTTTCCATGTGTTAATACAAAGTAACATAAGGCAAAATCTCCATCCTCAAAAGCAGTTGGATGGTGCAGTGTCTAGCATCAAAAAGCTGGGAGTTAAAATCCAGCTTCAGACATTTATTTACTAGCTGTGTCTCTGGACAAGTCATATAATCTCTATCTCAGTTTTCTCAACTGTAAAATGGAAAAAATATTAGCAGCTACCTCCCAATGTTGCTGTGAGGATCAAATGAGATAATATTTGTAAAGTAGCACAGTGCCTGGCACATAGTAGGCGCTATATAAATGATGAGGTAATACTTGTACAGTAGTTAGCATAGTGCCTGGTACAAAGTAGGCGTTATTCTAAATGATGAGATAATATTTGTGCAACAGTTAGCACAGTGTCTGGCACATAGTAGGTACTGTATAAATGATGAGATAATGATTATAAAATAGCATAGTTCCTGGCACATAGTAAATAATATATATATACACATATATATGATGAGGTAATATTTGTACAGTAATTAGCAGAGTACATAGTAGGTACTATATAAAATCTAGCATCATCACCATCTCATTATTCATCATCATCATTGTACAGTAGAAGGAATAATGAACCTAAGAGTCAGTTGTTCTGGTTCCAAATTCTGGCTACCATCATGAAGCCTATTGAACCTCAGTTTGCTCATCTGTAAAATGGAGATAACACCATCCTACCTGTTTCCCAGGGTTATTGTGAAGAAGGAACTTTGGAAACTATAGAATAGTAGAAAAATTTGAGTCAGTTTTCTTATTTATAATCCAGTTGGAGAAAAGAGGCACCTTTATGAAAAGAAATTCTAGGATTTCTTTTTTTTTCCTCAGGCAGAAGTGAGGGAGGAGGTGTTAAAGTCACAGTGGCTGGGACCTGGACCCAGGATAAGATGAGCAGCAAGTCATTCACTGGCAAGAGAGGAAAATGCTCTCCTTCTATAAGAGATGCAGCTTTCCTGCCTAACATGGCTTGGTTCAATCTTCTCTCTGACATTTTAGGGGATCTTCTTCCCTGAAATAAATACCCAAACAATCTCAGCCAGAATGGCCTGTGTGAGCTATAGGACTACAGAGGGATTTCAAGAGCTCAGCCAGGGATGGCAGTCCAGCTGTCCCAGAGCAGGAAGACTTGCTGTCTCAGCCCCAAGGGCAGGTCAGGAATCAGCCTGTATTGAAGATGCTGGTGTCTTGGTCCAAAGAGTGTGAGGGGGTTTACAGAGCAGGATGGGGCCCATCTCCTTTCCCCATCTTCCAAGAGCAAAGTGCACCCAAAGTGGGAGGGGGAAGGGAGGGAACCAAATTAAATTAAATTTTTAAAAGAAGTTGGAGGAACAAATTATTTGGAGACGAAGCAAAAATATCTGTGACACACTGCGTACTGTTTTAATGACAGCCTCGTGTGGGAGGACACTTTAGTCATATTTTTCATTTTCTCTTCCACTGGGAGCCGCGTTCCAGTGATCAGGCACTGATATCAAATTGGCATGTTCGCTAAATCAGTCACCTCCTCCAATTATTCACCAGGCAGGATGAGTCAAGGAGCTATGGAGTAACCCCTTCTCCATATGTTCAGGATTCATCTTCCCTTCCTTTGAGGAGGGGAGCAGGAAGCTGAATGGGGAGCCAGGTCCCAAAGCCCAGGCAGGAGGGAAAGCAGAGAAACAAGCTGAGTTATCATCTTCTGGGGGTGGAGCTGTGTTTCAGGTGGCAACAATAATTATAAGTTGTATAGTTCCTTAAAGTTTACAAATGTCTCATTTTATCCTCACAACAACCTTGGGTTGGTATTATTATCCCCATTTTATAGATGAGGAAGCTGAGGCAAAAGTCAAGTGACAAGGGTCTCACAGCCTGGTCTTCCTGACTCCAAATCCAACACTATCCACTGCACCATTTTTAATCTCCTCATGAATAAGGAGATTAGGCTTTTCCAAAGTCTATAGGTCTCAGTTTCTTCATCTGTAAAGTTAGACTATAAAACTATGACAATAGTAATCGCTAATGTATCTATAACAATTTGTCTGCTTATTTAATTTTAAAAGTTTGCAAAGAATTTTATATAAATTATCTCATTTTGATTGAGGTCAGTTCCAATGATCTTGTGATGAAAAGAGCCATCTACATCCAGAGAGAGGACTGTGGGAACTGTGCAGATCATAACATAGCATTTTCACTCTTTTTGTTGTTTGCTTGCATTTTATTTTCTTTCTCATTTTTTTCCTGTTTGATTTGATTTTTCTTGTGCAGCAAGATAATTGTATAAATATGTATGCATATATTGGATTTAGCATACATTTCTACCATGTTTAACATATGTTGGACTACTTGCCATCTAGGGGAGGGGGTAGGGGAAGGGGAGGGAAAATTGGAACACAAGATTTTGTAAGGATTAATGTTGAAAAATTATCCATGCATATGGTTTTGAAAATAAAAAGCTTTAATAAAAAATTATCTTATTTGATCCTGTCAACCCTATGAAGTTGGCAAGACTATCACCCCCATTTTATAGATGAAGAAGCTGAGGCTGACAATACGTAATTTGCCCAGAATCATATACATAGTGAATTGCTGAGTCAGAATTAGCACTCAAGTCTTTCGGATTCCAAGCCCTTCACTCTATGCGCCATTCTACCTAGCAGCCTATATTCTCGGACAAAGTCCTTTGCAAATCCTACAACAACTATCAATTTTAGCTTGGTTTTCTGTCACCTATCTCTTTAGAACTCAACCCACTATGCCTCAACTGTGGTTATGACTAGGACCAGAGGCGTGCTATTGATATTTGCTCTATTCCAAGAAGCTGATCACCCATAGAGCCGTACTAGAGCACTGAGTCTTGAGTAAGGAAGCACTTAAATTTAGATATAACCTCAGATATTAGCTGTGTGACCCTGGATAAGTCACTTAGTTAGCTCTGTTTCATTACCTGTACAATGGGGGAAATAATAGCACCTACCTTCTGGGGCTGTTATAAGGTACAAGTGAGAAATTTGTATAGGGCTTAACACAGTGCCTGATAAATAGGATATAAATGTTTATTCGTTTCTCTTCAAGTACAAATCACTCACACTAATGATAGTTCCATTTTTCTTTGTCCATATTCCTGTGATGTGGCTATCATAGCTAATGTGGAGTTGAAGTGAGTTATGCAAAGTCACGTGCTAGGAAGGAACAAAGTTGGAACTAGCATCCAGGTCTCTGGAACTGGTTTCCACATTGGCCTTTACACACACTTGGCCAAATGCACTATGTATATGAAGTGATTGAGTTATGACATGGAGTCTATCAATTGCAAGTAAAGCAATCACAGGCAGTTAGACCTCGACTTTATAAAGCCACTAAGGAATTCTCCCTTTTTTGTCTTATTTGGGAAGGAGGGGAAAGGAAGGAAAAAACTTGATGGAGGGGCAGCTCCAAGAAGGCTAGACAATCTCATTGAACTCACTCAACACCTGGATACATTGTCCCAGGATCACAGATTTGGAGATGGAAGGGACAGTAGAGATCGCTTAGTCTGATGCTCTGACAGGTGAGAGAGCCTGGGTGAACAGGTACTAAGTATTAGAGCCTGGATTAATATCCTTAGACTCCAGTCCAACTACTTTTCCTTGAATTAAGATGAATATATTTCTGTGTACCTATGGATGGGAGCTGGCAGGTTGGAAGATAGGATCAATTTGCATATATGCAAAAGGGATATCACTTGTAGCATCTCCTCTTCACTTTTAAATGAACAGTTACATCAAGCAATTCCACATTTGCATTATTCAGAATGGGGGACTTGGAAAGAAAATTTCTGAATGATCAGCTCAGAGTTATTGCTTATTACCTGACCTCCTCTGAGCCCTTCCTTGTAGTATTACAACAACAATAACAAGAAGCATCTTTAATATTTGCAGAGCACTTTACAAATATTGTTTCATTTTATCCTTATAACAACCTGTGGAATAATTGCTATCATTATTCCCTTTTTACAATTGAGGAAACTAAATGACTTGCCAGGATCATACAGCTAGTAAGTTTGAACTCGGGTTTTCCTGCACTATCCACTTCATCACCTACTTTTTCTCCCTCCCTTTAAACCTCCTCCCTCGCCATCTCCTATCCCAACATCCTTGTCAAGAAAAAAGCCTCCCTGTTACCCCTTCCCAAACTCTTAAGCAATATCTGCTGCTGCTAATGGTGCTGTGAGCTGCTTTCTCCCCAGAGACAGCTGCATTTCAGTGACTGGTGACAGGTGTGCTTACCCTAGACACATCCTGTGCTGTCGATAATGTACTTGGTTTCTAGGGGAATGAAACAGTTGCCTTGCTATGTAGAAAACCTGTAGCATCAAAACTGCTACAATCTTGAGTTTGAGCTGGTCATGAAACTTAGCACCAGAAGTGATAAGGAATACTGGGATTCTACAGAGTTGGACTTGGCTTCCCTTTGAGAGATTTCTCTAGATCAAGGGCAGTTTCCCTGGAGGCTCAGCTAGATGGGTCTCCAGAACCAAGAGGAAGCCAAATCATTAAGGAAAAAAAATTACTACTTGTCTCTGTAATACCCAGATAAATTTGTTCACTGGGGTACAAAATGGAGTTTGATTCAATTCATATTAACAGGTACTAATAAGGGTCTATACTCTGCTTGGCTCTGCACAGGATTCTCCTTCACATTAACACTCATTGATTGCTCCTTGCTGACTCCATAGACAAGAAACACAAATGAAGATTCAAGTCTCCAAACTCACCAGAAATGCCTAATGTGAAAGCATCAGAATATCTTTGATACACATTTTCATTCAACAAACATTTGTTAAGTACCTACTACGTGGGGGAAAAATTTTAGATAAGACATAGCCCCTGCCTTTGTAAAACTTATGACTTAGGAGAGTATTAGAAACAATTAAATATAATGGAATTAATTAAGTGCATTTGTTTTGTTCAGTTGTTTTTCAGTTATTCCAGACACTATTTGGTCCCATTTAGTATCTTCTTGAAAGAGATATTGAAGCAGTTTGCAATTTCCTTTTCCAGTTCATTTTACAGATAAGAAACTGAGGCAACTATTTGCCCAGAGTCACATAGATACTAAGTGTCTGAAGTTGGATCTGAAGTCCAATATTCTTGACTTCAGGCCTGATAACGTTATTCACTGTATCACCTAGCCAACCCAATTAAGTAGATCAGAGAGTGGAAAAAGCAAAGCTCCAGGAAAATTCTGAAGGAAAAGGTTATTCCAGATTGGGGTGATCGGGACAGAACTCATAGAGGAGGTCATATTTGAGTTAGACTTTAAATCATGAAGAGAAATTTGAGACATGAAAAGACCAGCCAACCAATATTTTCCATCTCCTCATCCCTTCACCCCCCTTCACCCCCATTCTACTTCTGAGAGCTTGAATTCTACTCCTGGAACTATCTTAGGCTCTAATAGGTGAATTTTTGTCTTACCTTTTATTCAAGTTAAAGTGTTGAAACAAGCAGAGAAGCTATGACCTGATCCATTTCCATTCTCTCCTCCTTAGGCAGCCTCCACTCACTGTATTTGTGCCAGATTTAGGGCAATGCCCATTTTGCTTTTACCCTACTTAGCTCAGAACTCCCAGACTTAAGTAGTCCATTTGGGAACATTGGTTTCCTCAGCACAGGGGATAAGAGGCATATCTCACTACAACCATCCTTTTGTCTTATTTCTCCAGGAACCAAGCAGGTCTCCATATCATTTCCCCCAATATTGTTTCCAAATCAAGGCACCAAGTATGCTCTTTAGCTGCCTTTTAGGTGTTGTCTTCTCTCATTAGAAAGCTCCTCTTTCACATATTTAACCTACATCAGATTGCTTGATATCTTGAGAAGGGGGGAGATAAGGAAGGGAGGAAGAAAAAGTTGGAACACAAAATCTTACAAAAATTAATTGTGAAAACTATCTTTACATGTATTTGGAAAAATAAAATACTATCAAAAAAGAATGTAAGCTCTTTGAGAACAGGGATTACTTTGCTTTCTTGTAGATATATACCCGGGGGTTAGTATAGTGACATACATTGCAAAAACTCAATAAATGCTTTATCATCCATCCATCCATCCATTCCAGATACATGTATAGCATAAGCTGAGGGACAGATAGAGGGCTACATGTTCATCATCAGGTTCGTGTGTTCATGGGATAAATTAATTTGGGTAACTCATGGTGAGATTGAAAGCAAAGGGAGAAAGGGATGAGAGAGGATGGGATGGATAGATAGTGTTATGGAGCTTGGGAGGCTTTGATAAATAGAGAGGGAGGGAAGTGGCCGAGGTGTGACAGTCCATAGGGTCACAGAGTCACACACAACTGAACAATAACATTATTTCCTAGACTCCTTAATTTAAAAGATGATCAAATTCCTCAATCAACAAAATTAAGAAATAAATGGGGGTGAGAGGGAATGGGTGAATGGCATATATCTAGAAAACAACTCGAAGTACAATATCATGTGGGATTAGTCCAGAATCATAGCTCTAAGCTGAAGGAACCCTAGAGGACATTAAGTCCTCACTTTGCAGATTGAAAAACTGAGGTCCATGGGAGGTTAAATGATTTGACCAAGGTTATAAAGGTATAAAAGTGCAGAACAATAATTTGCACCTAGGTTCTCTGACTCTATATCCATTGCTATTTCCACTGTCCCCCAGTGTCTCTCAATTAATAACTAATTGGCACCTGGACAGTTCCTAAAACAATGGCAAGATTTTAATGGATGTAAAATATTTGGAAGTAGGAGGAGAACTAGTGAATCTAGAAAATCAGCTGCCAGAAGAGATGCTCATAATTAATAATGTTAATGATGATTATAAAATAATAATAATAATAATAGCAACTAGCACTCATATAGAGCCTACTATGTATCAGATACTATATACTTAGTGCTATATAAATGTTATCTCATTTGCCCCTCACAAGAACTCTGGGAGGTAGCTATGATTATTTTTTCCCATTTACAGTTAAGGAAACTGAGGCAAGTAAAGATTAAATGGCTTCTTCAAGTTCACACAGATAGTACATGATGAAATATTTGAACTCAGTTCTTCCAAACTCCAGGTCACGTATTCTATCCACTGTAGCACCTAACTGTCCATTGATAAAATTATGTATTTTCCTGCAGTCTTACTAATCAAATATAAGAAATTTTGGGGAGGGCAAGGGAGAAGAAAACTGTCTCCTACTTAGATACCATGGACAATATATAGTGAAGAACAGCAGTTGAGACACTTAGAAATTTACAAAAAACAAAAGTGAAGGTAGGAAGGAGCAATAAAACTCATGGCTTCCAATGTCTTCACACAAATGTCCAAATTTAGCTAACAAGTATGTTCTATAAGAAACAATCAACAGAATGACTTCAGAGAGGCCTGGAGAGACTTATATGAATTGATGATAAGTGAAATGAGTAGAACCAAGAGAACATTTTACACAGCAACAGCAAGATAATACAATGATCAATTCTGACGGATGTAGCTCTTTTCAATAGCAAGATGATTCAGTCCAGTTCCAATGGTCTCATGATGAAGAGATAATATTCCATAACACTCATATAACACAATTTATTCAGCACCCCCCAACTGATAGTCATCCAATCAGTTTCTAGTTCCTTGCCACTACAAAAAGGGCTGCTACAAAACATTTTTGCACACATAAGACCTTTTTATGATCTTTTTGGAATACAGGCCCAGTAGAGACACTGCTGGATCAAAGAGTATACACAGATTGATAGCCCTTTGAGCATAGTTCCAAATTGCCCACCAGAATGGTTAGATCAGTTCATAACTTTACCAACAATGTATGTGTCCCAGTTTTCCCACATCCCCTCCAACATTCATCATTAAAAGATGAAATTCTGAATATAGGAAGAGAAATAGTATTTATGAAGAGAAAAAGGGGGGTTGTCTAAAAAGATAAATGTGGATACACAGGGAACTCACCAATAAACTTTTTAAAAATGGGCACAATGTAGGCAAGGGCAAGTGACAGAGGATGAATATCAAAATGTGGTCCTGTAAGAGCAGACCTTGGGGAAGCTAAAGATCAGATTGGACTGGGGCTGGTGAAAAGGCTAAAAAACTACAATTACAAATAATTGTTTTTTTAAAGCTTTATTAAAAAACAAGTCTGAATAAGTGATATGCTGCAGCTTGGAGTAGATGGAACAAAAATAAATTATGATGGAGAGACCAAAAAGTATTTATTTTTTAGTTTGGTAATATTTTTTTCTTCAAGGAGAATGATGTATGAGTAAAACAAAAATGGCTAATTGAGAGTTGGTACCCAAGATAAGTAGGGAGACAATGAAGGAGTGCTCAGTTGCCCTTCATTAGTTTACCTCAATCTTGCCTACATAATCTAAATCACAGAGAATGGATAGAACTGGTACATGTGATTCTGAATACAAGTGATTTTTTAACAATTGGAAAGGGCAGGAAAAAAAGAGAGCAAATATTGGTGCAATTTTGAAAAAGGAAAAAATTTTAATTTTTAGAAGAATGATAATGACTTCAATTCCTAGCAAAATTCTGGAATATATTATTAAAAGGATGGCTACTGGACACCTAAAAAAAGGCAGTGACAAAAAGAGCCAATATAGTTTCTTCAATAACAGAAAATGCCAGACTAATTTCATTTCCTCTTTTTACAAGATTATTATTAAGCTGGTAGATAAAGAGAATATTGCTAACTGAAATTTACCTAGAATACCTAGTATTTGACAATGTTCTTATTATTCTTGTGAACAAGAAGGGGAGATGTGGACAACAGAATAGTATACTTAGGTAGATTTGGAACTGGTTAAATGACTGGATGCAAAGAACAATTATTAATGGTTTGTTGTAAACTTGGAAAGTGATTTCTAGTAAAGTGCTTTAGAATCTGTTATATGTCTTGGGCTGCTTACTTCTTTCATTAATGACTTGAAGAAGGCATAGAAGACAGTTTTTGAAGACTTTTTTTTTGTATTTTCAGAGGACATAAAGCTGGGAGAGACATTTTCAATATTGGAAGAAAGGATCTGAAAAGATTTCAATAGGCTAAAACACTGTGTTGAATCTGATAATGTGGAATTTAATGGAGACAAATGTAAAATTTTACTCAGGCTCAGAAAATCAACTTCACAAACACAAGATAGGGAAAGCATAGCTGGGAGGTAGGTGGAGGGAAGGGGTTACTGGGTTTTAGATTCAATGATCTGATAGCATGATCAGGCAGTAAGAAAAGAAAACTAATGATATCCTGGGATACATTAAGGGAATCATGCATGGTATACAGAACAAAGAGGTGATTGTTCCATCATGCTGTGTGCTGCACAGCCACAACTAGAGTATGGTTGTCATTTCTGGGCACTATATTTTAGGAAGGACATTGATGAGCTAATGGGCATCCAGGATGGTCAAGGACCCAGAGAAACATCCTTATGAGGGATGGTTGGGGGAGGTGAGGATGCTTAGCCTGGTGTTTTGAGGTTGGGGGAAAGACATGGAAGCTGTCTCAAAGAATATAAAAGCCTGTCATATGGAAGAGACCTCAATCTCATTCTATTTGGGCCCAGAGGGCATGGGCCCAAAACTATGAAAATTTTAAATTGATATAAAGAAAAGTTTCTTAATATTTAGAATTGTCCCAAAGTGGACTGGGCTGCTTTGGGAGGAAGTGGGGTCTTCTTTATTGGAGGTCTTCAAATAGAGACTAGATGATTATTTGTTGGGTATGATGCACATGGATTTCCAGTTGAATTATAGGTGCACTACATGGCCTCTCTTCCAACTTTGAGATTCTGTGTTTTTGTAACTTCTTATGAGTGGGAAGTACAGAATTGAGGGCTCTTTTTTTCTCCATCCTGATCTCCAGTGGAGATCCTAAAGACAAGAAGGAATACAGCCAACAAGGATTAGGGTCAGTCTAAAAGTAAAGAGTGGCCCAAGGACCCTTAAAAAAACCTTTCATCTCTAGACCGAGTCTAATAACATATAATTAAAACACAGTCAGGGTTCAATGGGCTTCATCAGTTTGTAACTGTGAGTCTTGTGTCTGGTCAAAGAAAGGGGAGATGGAAGAAGAGAAATTGTAGCACAGTTCTTGACTATTCATCAGTTCTCTGCAGTTACTCAAGCTTTCAATATAAAGAAGTAACAATGAATGGCACAGGTGGAAGAGAGGTGGGGAAGGGGAATAGCTTGTGGGAACTCTGAAGCCCCTGGCCATCATGGATTTGACCAAAGGAGGTTAGTTTGCCAAATGCACTTTTCTGGTCTGAAGTTGATCTGCCCCTGGGTACTACCCTCCCTCAGCACACTTTGAGGTGAGCTGCTCTGACCCTCTCAATTTTCCTGCCGTCCTCTGGCTCAGCAGGACTGGAACAAGGCCAGGACCCCACAGAATGAAGGCTCCGCATGAGAAGGCATCGATTTCAATTCCACCTCTTAACTCATTTGTTCCATTCATTAAACAGCAGAGTCATTTGCATCCACTGCAATATTCTAGCAAAAGGAAAAAAAAGACTCTGTAATTAACTTGGCACCCAAATACCTCACCTGGGCATTGCCTAAAGCACTGAATGCCATGCAGTGGACACTGGCTCCACAGATTGGCTCAAGAGGGAGGCTGGGGAAAAAGAATAAAAATAACATATGAAACCTAGCTGCAGGTTCTGTCACATTTTAAAGGCTCCATCTACAATTCCTATGGCAGATTTTGTCCATTGCCTGAAAGCCACCAGCCTATCTATGTATAGAGAGGTTCAGCACCAGTAGCCTGGACCTGAATGTTTTGGTCATGGCAGCCAATATGGGCAGCTGGCATTTATATGCTACTTTGCAGTATACAAAGTGTGTTCCTCCTACCATCCTAGGAAGAAAGTGCTCCAATTCCTATTTTACAGATAAGGAAAATGAAATTTGTCAAGAGAGTTGTCTGATACCACAAGGATACTAGAGGTCAATACAATTTAATCCAACAAGCATTTATTGAATGCCTTGGTAAGGGCACTATGATGCTTACTGTGTAGACAAGTGATTGAGATGGCAGGACATCAAGGATCACAAAATTATTCATCTAGAATAGATCTTTATTGCTATAGCATGGAACCCCTTTAATTTGTAGATAAGGAAACTGAGACCCAGAAAGTAAATGGCCAGTGTAAGACAGGTAGCAATTTTCAAAGGAAGGATTTGAATCCAAGTCTTCTGACTTCTGAGACAGTAGGCTTTCTACTGTATCATCCTTATGGTCTAATGGAAGCAGGGATATATTAGATAGTAGAAGAAACCCATTTCTTCTAACTCCACATCTAATATTTTCCTCTCTATGAGAGCATCACTAGGATAGTAGGGGCAGAGGGAGAGGCACCCATAGTGTAGGTGAAAGTCCAGAGAAGAAACAAAAGACCTGAGTTTTATCACAGAATCATAAAATGATAGTATTCAAAGTGAATCTCTTCCTTCTGTTACTATTCCAGTAAGACAAAAAAAAAGCCCTGTAATTAACCTGGCACCCAAATACCTTACCTGGACATTGTCTAAAGCATTGTATGCTATTTAGTGGACCCTGGCTCAAAGGGAGGCTGGGAAAGGAATAATATTTGCATAATGTTTGTGTTCAACCCTGAGGGAGCTCAGCCTGGGTTACTGGGCAAGGAAGCTTTTTTGACTCCCATCATTTAGCTGCTTTTTCAGGAAGAAGATTTCTCTGTGATGCAGTACCTTTGTCCTTTCCCCTTTTCCAGCTCCCTCTTTTGGGCTGTTCTTCCCAATTAGAATGTAAGCTCCCTGTGGGCAAGAGTTGTCAAGTTCTTTTTCTTCTGGTTCTTATATCCTCAACATTTAGCATAGTTCCTGGCTCATAGTGTGTGCTTAATAAACACTTGTTGGTATATTTATGTTTTCTTTCCTTCCTCTTCCTCCTCCATAGAGTGCCTCTGCCCTCAATGAGTTAAAAAAGGCTCCATTTGAAGTTCATACCTTCAAGCATACTCTAGATTCGACTCTTGAATGTATATATTAAAATGATATTTTTGTTTTGCTCACCAATTGTGATTTTTCCCCTAATAAGAAAAATGGACACAGTCTTTCCCCAAAGCTCTTGCTATTTTTACCTCCCCTAGTAAAATGACTATTACCAAGCTGCAATTAAAACCATTTTCATTTCAATTTTGCTTTGAAAATTTACATCAAATGCTGTCATTTTCTACATCCGGGAGTTACCCAAGGCCTTTCTCTTTTATTTTAATAAGTTACAGTCTCATGTACATAGATTTCTTTTCCCAGTAGAGGAAAATAGAGGTGACACATTTAAGATTGAAAGGGTCGTCAGAGAACACCAAGTTCAATGTCTTTATTTTACAGATAAAGAAACTAAGGCCCAGCGAGTTTAAATGCCTTGCTTAGGATCACAAAAGTCAGTATGGATTGGAAGCAGGAATTGAGCCCAGATTTTCCTGATTCCAAGTCTTGTAACTCCTAAAGCAGAGGTGTCAAACACAAGGCCAGTGGGCTTCAAATGATTTCCAAATTAATAAAAAATGCAACATAGATAATGTTAATTTGCAATTTTCTAAGTCAATATGTGGTCCACAGGAATCTGTTTCTATTTGAGTTTGACATCACTGCCTTATAGCATATTACCTTTCATTGTGATCAGAAGCCCATATACTTCTCCTCATTCTGTTCAATTCTTAATCATGTCTTCCCACAAATCCTCCATTGTAGATCTATTCAAAACACTGGAGGTCTTCCTCTAGCTCAGGAGTTCTTAATCTGGGGTCTGTGAACTCTTTTTTAAAAAATTACAATGATATTTCAAAATAATCTGTTTCTTTTGTGGTGCTAATTAATTTATTTTATGTATCTAAAGCATTGTTCACAGACCTCAGAAGACTGCCAAATATATCTATAACAAAAATGATTAAAAACATCTGCTCTAGATCCTTAGACATTCTATGGGCATTAGGGAAGAATCAGAGCTGTCTATTTGTTAATACTTCCTTTGAAAAATGATCAATTTTTCCTGTTTTAACTATATTTTCTAGATGATACCTTTTTTTCTAACATTTCTCTCACAAAAATTATCATGGGCTAATATGTCCATCATGTATGTCCCTATTAACCTGGTAGAGGATCATTCACAATTTTGAGTCTGCAAAGACGGCCATATTGAATGATTGATTAGTCGTATAAAATCAATGGAAGAATAATGCTATTAAAAAGATAGGTTTTTAAGTCAGCAAGCAGCTTGGGATCATCAAAATCCTTATATAATTCCCAAAATGCAATAGAGTCCTCTCTCTTCCTCCAATAAATCTAAATTCTGAGCCTAGAATATATATATATATATATGTACATATACATATGTGTATATATATATGTAAATATATATATGTTCCTTTCCCCTTCTGGTTTAAACTACTACAGATAATTTTGAATCAATTCAATGAAAACAAATTTATGGTCATTTTGAATGATCTATTTGTAAAAAAAATCACAAAAAGCACAAAAAGTATAATCAATTAACAAGCATTTATCAAGTGCCTAGGAATGGGATTAAGGATATAAAATATAACATTCAGCCACAAAGGCAGTGTAGTATGTTTGAAAGGTGATTTCAAATTTGGAATGAGTAGATTGGGGTTCATATTCTATTTCTTGTCACTTACTGGAGGCAGTGTAGTATGTTCGAAAGGTGATTTCAGATTTGGAATGCATAGACTGGGGTTCATATTCTATTTCTTGTCACTTATTGAGTAACTCTGGACAAGTTACCTCTACTTACTAACTGCAAAATCTTGGGCAGATGATTGAACTTCTAGGCTTTGATTTTTTTCAACTTTAGAATGAGTAAGTCCAAGGTCTCTAAATTTCCTTTCAACCCCAAATCTATGATCTGATCATGTCTTTGGGCCTCAATTATGTCATCTGAAAAACAAAGGAGTTGAACTATATACAAAGGGCTATAAAACGGTGCATACCTTTTGACCTAATAATAGTACTACTAGGGGGCAGCTAGGTGGCGCAGTAGTTAGAGCACCAGCCCTGAAGTCAGGAGGACCTGAGTTCAAATCTGGTCTCAGACACTTCCTAGCTGTGTGACCCTGGGCAAGTCACTTAACCCCAATTGCCTCAGCAAAAAGCAAAAAAAAAAAAAATAATAATAGTACTACTAGGTCTATATCTCAAACAGATTAAGAAGACCTATATGCACAAGAATACTTATTGCAGGTCTTTTTGTAGTTGCAAAAAAATTGGAAATGAAAGGGATACCTATCAATTGAGGAAATGGCTGAGCAAGTTGTAGCATATGATTGTGGTGAAATACTATTTATTGTGTCATAAGAAATGATGAGTCAAGATTCTTTCAGAAAAGCCTAGAAAGATTTACATGAACTAGTATGAAGTGAAATAAGCAGAACCAGGTGAACATCATCTACACCAACAACAATATTGTGTGATGATCAACTGTGAATGATTTAGCTATTCTCAGCAATAAAGTGCTCTAAAACAATTCTGAAGTACTCACGATAAAAAATGCTATCCACCTCCAGAGAAAAAACTGATGGAGTCTGACTTCAGATGAAAACATTTTTTTGGCCTTTATTTTTCTTGGATTTTTTTGTTCTATGTTTTCTTTCGCAATATGACTAATATGGAAATGTTTTTCATGACTGCACATGTATAACCTATTTCAATTGCTTGTCTTCTCATGAAGGGGGAAGGGAAGAAGTGAGGGAGAAAATTTGGAATTCAAAATTGTTAAAAATGAATGTTAATGTTTACATATAATTGAAAAAATATTGAAAAAACAAGGATGGTTGAATTAGCTGACTCCCAAGTTTCCATTCAGCTCTAAATTCTATGAATTTTCAACCTTCTCCATGTTAAGTTAGAAGTCAGTATCTTTGAATGCTGCCATGAGAGATATACAATTCAGGAGCTAAATATAGAGCTGCTTTCCCACTCTTAGCCCCTCTCAATCTCCCTAAGGCAGAGCAACAGGGAAAACATCAGTGCTTCAGTCAACTCAGCCCTGAGACAGACAGACAAACCTTATCTACACCTGTCAGTGATTGGTTCTGAGAAGCTGTGACATCCTGCAGGAAAGCAGGTCACCATGGCGACCTAGTGCAACACAACAATTGCTATCCTTGGTTCTGAACTCTCTCCCTCCTTCTGCTGCCCTGCTGGCCCCAACTATGGCAGGGGAAAGAAAATCACATTTCTGCTGCTCCCACTCCTGGTTTGATTCCAGCTGAGCTCTGGGTACAGCACAGAGGCACCCAGGCTCACTGCACTTAGAATTCACAATGAACTGATTTTCTTTCGTCCCCAATTGTATCTTCGGATTTTGTGTTTTTCTCAGCCCAGATATTTGTTCCCAAGGTGTTGAGGTGACTGCTCTGCTGGGCGTTCAGGAGGAGGTGGGGAAGCAGTGCTATTCACTGGGAAAATCTGTGGTTCTCTGAGAGTGCTTCTATATGAGCCGCCCCTGAACACCAAGAAAGGATGAATCAGTCCAGGCTCATCAGAGCCTTTCATGCTAAACCAGCTCAAAGGACTAATTTAGAAACTGCGTAGTTTTTCGCCTTCAGTAGATTTCAGAGTCACACTCTAGAGTGGGCCCTCGATCCTTATTATCTCTGTCCAAATGCTTTGATTACATACTAGTAATTGCATATCTCACAATTCAAGAAAGAGCAAAATGATGGAGTCTATTGTCTAGGAGAGACCCACAATTTGGAGAGCACATAGACAGTGGAATAAAAATTTAAAATCTACATGTGAGTGAATATTAAGGGTTTCACCACAGATAATATGTGGGGGTCAGAAAGTAAGCAGTGAGCCACAGGAGAGGCGGTATATAATAGTGAATAAAGTGCTGGGATTGGAGCCACAGAGACTTGGATTCAAATTCTGCCTGTGATGCTTAGTTGTGACTCAAGTCATTTAAATACTTAAGTCTCAGATTCTTCATCTGTTAAATAGGGATGATGATAAATGTAGTGTCTACTTATGGCTTCTAATGTTCGAATGAGATAATGTATATAAATCCCAGTTATTATTGTTATGGAATCCTTGAGAACAAGGATATTTGTCTTCCCAGTGTCCAGCACAGTGCTTTGTACACAATGGATGCTTAATAAATGCTTCATTCATTCATTTATGGGAATTACTTGTCTATTGGACTAAAGGAAACATGTTAGCCCTTTTCTCCTAGACTAACAAAATTAAGGAAATTGGTGATGTGTTAGGAGAGGAAAAAAGGAGAGAGAGAGAGAGAGGAGAAAGGAGATAGAAGGAAGAGAGAGAGAGAGAGAGAAAGAGGGGGAGAGAGAAAGATTAGTCCCATCATCATCATCTTTCTTCTTTTTCTTCTCTTCTTCTTCTGCTCTTCTCCTTTTTCTTCAACATCATCATCTTGTTGGTGTTGGTCTAGACCTGTGATCTCATTCATTTAGTGAACTTCCCATTATGAAACTTCTGTCACCAACATGGACATGTAATTATCCTTCAATTTCTGGGTTTAGAGAGTTACCCAGAGTCATTGAGAACTTAAGTAATTTACCCAATATCTCAAATCAATAATTAGAGGCCAGAGAGTCAAGAAGACTCAGTCCAGTTCTCTATGCACTAGACAACCATTATCTCTCAATGATGATAATGGAGAATTATTTATAATTTCATTGCAATTCCCACAATAACCCCATGAGATAAAAGCAAGTATTATTAGCTCATTTTACAGATGAATAAACTAAAGTAGAATTCAATTCCATAAACACTAGGCACTTATTGTATGCAGAACACTGTGCTAAGCACTAGAAAAGAAACTAATATTGTTTAGAAAACATCTATGTGAGGCTTTTTAAAGCACTTGAGATACATTATCTCATTTGATTTGCACCATAACCCATGAGGTATTATTATCCTTATTTTGCAGATGCACAGAGTCCTAGGAAAATTTGGTTCCCTTATTCACAATAAATGTATAAGTAGTAAGTTACATAGGTAGAAAATGTAGGATTTGAACTGACTACAAAACCAGCATTCTCCCCATTACATCTTGCTGCCTCATTCTGTTTTCTTTTCTTGGGATATTGGGTGCAGGGGATTTGAAAACATTAACATGACCATCATATTTCCCTTGGTCTATCCCATATGACTAAGGAACTTCCATGAATGAATGAAACATTTGTTCATTATTTCAATAGTACCTAATTCATACAAGAAATCATATTTTACAGAGAAAAGAACTTTGGGTTTGGAGTGAGTGCACCTGGGATTCACTGACCTTGCTATGGGTTGATGGGCAAATTACTTTACTTATGAGCCTCAGTTTCTTCAATTGTAGAATAGGAATAATGAAATAGGTACTAACTTCACCAGGTTATGGTGAGGAAAATACTTTATAAGCCATTACAAGAATTACTTTGGTGATTAAGTAATACCTAATTGGGCATAATGTCATAATAAGCACCAGATAGAGACACTATACCACCTTTCCAGGTGACTTAACGGTAAGATGAAAACCTCTTTTTGAATATCTCTTATGACTGTCTTTCATCTCTTCTATGTATTTATCACATTCTAACTCACGTAGTTGTTTGTTTTCCATATGAGACTCTCAACTCTTTGAGAACAAGGATTGTTCCTGATCTTTTTACTCACCTAGCCTCTAGCACAATATCTTGCCTCTCTATCAATACATCAAGAATCTATTACTTCAAAAGGAGGGACCTCTCTCCAGTAACATAGGAAATGATGCTTCTGTAACAAAAAATCATGGACTTCAAGCTGAATTGAGACCAATGGTTTCATTTTTACAAGTGAGGAAACTGAGACCCAAAAAGGAGCTAACCTCTAAGACCATGGAAATATTCATTATTCCCTCTTTCATTGGAACTTCCTTGGCCTATAGTAGCCATCTCAATATTGAAATATGTTCTGGGGCCAGCTAGGTGGCACAGTGGATAGAGCACCAACCTTGAAGTCAGGAGGACCTGAGTTCAAATCTGGTCTCAGACACTTAACACTTCCTAGCCGTGTGACCCCGGACAAGTTACTTAAACCCCAACTGCCTCAGCAAAAAAGAAATGAAAAGAAAAGAAAAAAAGAAATATTTTCTGGATTGCATTCATCCTTGTTGTTTCATGTAAAGTCTTTTCTTTACAATCAGATGGTAAACTCCATGAAGATAGGGTCTATGCTATTCCTATGTACTCCACCAGGCTTAGCAAGCTGTTCAGTAAGTACTTTTTGACTGAGGGACAGGGAAGTACCTGTATCACATGAATGTCAGAGGTAAATGGAGTGTGTACATAAAGTTGTATGTGCATTTGTATGGGCTGTAGGTAGATACATGTGTGTGTATGTATATGTGTGTGTGTATATGTGTCTATATGCATGTGGGTGGTGGGGCAAGATCCTCAGATTTCCACATCTCCCAAGTGCTCCATTCTCACTGGCATTTTCTATTAACTTTAAGATTTTAAGGGGCATTCCCAATCTTTACTTCAGTCCATTCAACATTTCTGTCCAAGAAAAGGAAAATCAGTGGGATTGTTATAGAAACTCCAACTGTCATGCTTTTTTATTGCTGCAGGTGGGGAAGAAGACAGGAATGGGCAAGCAAGAGTGACAGAGAAAGTGGGAGGAATCACAGAATTCAGAACTGGAAGGAAACTTGGGGATCATCTAGCTCCAACCCCTTATTTACAGATGGGAAAACTGAGATCCAGAGAAAGGACTTGACTTGCCCAACATCACACAGATAACAACCAAGCAGAATCAGGATTCAGAGAGAGGTCCTTTGCCTCCAAACTCACCACATTAAAGAATTAAAACAACAAAATGATTCTTGTCTCTGCTGCTGAGTGCTGAGTGAAGATTAATCTGAAAGCCCTGGCTCCAAGCTTGTGATTTTTTTTTGCCAGGACAGGGTGTCAGAGGAAGAATGATGTGAGTTGGCAAGTAATAGACAAAGTATACAAAGGAAGGGGAAGAAACTTAAAATTCAGAAGGCAAGCTCTTCTATTTTAAATTAACATCCTTTCTCCCCATACACAAGGCCTAGACTCTCTTTTCAGCCCCCCCCAACAACACACACTCTTTCATGCAAGTCAACATTCTTGCCCCACAATAGGTGTGATTGCTTCCTATTACGTTGTCATGGCAACATCCATTTCCACTGGGGGGGGGAGTAGGGATATGGAAACAAATGAGCGGCCAATCAGTCTTTCCTGGAAAGTCACATAATGACACACTGTTCTCTGCCAATTGCCAAAGACAGGCAGGGGGAAAAAGTTAGTATGAGTGATTCCTTTCTGTGCCTGGGTTTCTCTGGATCAAAGAGATGATCCCCCCTCATTTCTGATGTACTGCTCTGATTGCTGAGTATAGTGGGATGCTGAGTGAAATTCTGTTCATCAATGGATTGTTAGTCAATTCAGATGGAGAATGAGTAAAGGAAACTGGTATGAGCTAAGATGGGAAGTAAGAGAAAGTGGGGTCATTCATGCACCCCTGCACCAGTGTAATGGATGTGATAATGGTTAAATCTTCCCTAGGTTCTACTACAGAAATTCAGGACCATCATGGCTATCCTATGTCTTGAAAAAAAAATATTCCCTATTCTTTACCCTTATTTATTGTTCCCTAATATCCAACTCTCTGTGACCCCTTTTAGAGTTTTCTTGGCAAAGATGCTGGAGTGGCATGCCATTTCCTTTTCTAGCTCATTTTAAAGATGAGGAAACTGAGGTAAACAAAGTTAAATGGCTTGCCCAAGGTCACACAGCTAGTAACTGTCTGAGGCCAGATTTGAACTCATGAAGGAGTCAGGAAGTCTCCTGATTCCAGTCCTGGCACACTATCCACTGTGTTACCTACTTGCCCATATCTTCCTTAACCCAAATTGATTTAATTCAATTCCATGAGTCATGTGTCCTCCCAATTGCTAGCATTCTTTCTCCCTAAAATTTTATTACTTATTACATATTAGTTATCTTATAATGTAGTATTATATTTATTATTATATATATTGTTCATATGCTATTATATAGGTTGTTTACTCTGACAGAAATCTCTGATAGAGTGGGGTGTTTCATTTTTTTGTCTTTGCATCTTCAGTGTCTAAAACAGAGTAGACATTTAACAAATGTGTATTGATTAATTGCATTATTAAATTTATCTAAAATATAAGGCATGGTGCTAAGTAATAAAGATGCTAAGATAAAATATAAAATAGTCATTTCCCACAACCAATCACACAATAATCATTAAGCCTTTTCTATGTGCTAAGCACTAGGCTAGGGATTAAAAACAATGCTCCCCCCCAAAAAAAAATCATCACTTTCAAACAAAACAAAACCAACACTTAATCTCAAAAAACTCACATTCTATCAGAAACCTGAAGCTCTTGGATTTTACATTGGGGGATACAATGTATACATGAATAAATATATTAAAAGTATATATGAAGTAAATTCCAAATGATTGTATTTAGGGATACTAACAACTAGGGGACCAGAATAGGTATCCTATAGGAGCAGATACCTGAACTGAGCCTTGAAGAAAGTGAGACAATCTACAAAGGGGACATGGAAGTGGGGGAAGAAGACCCAGTTTATGCAGAGCCAGAGCCCCAAGGGATTATGGTGTTATTGCTTCTTTCCATAAGTCCATTTTTAAGGATATGCCCAGGTCAGCCATGTTCCTTCCTTCTTTCCTTTCTGGGACACCCTGCTGACCTTCCACACTTCTTTCTTTAAAATGCCTCAACAGTTTTTTCAAATACCTCTGATTTTTGAGTCTCTCATGCAATCTCCATTTTATACCAAGTGCCCAAGCCACCAGTCACACACTCTATTTCACTCCTGTCTGTCCAGATTTTCTTTCCTCCCCTCATCCCTTCTTTCCTCCTCCCCTCATCACCTTTTCTGTTTCTTTTGTGTATTGCCTTCCTCCATTAGAATGCAAGTTCTTTGACAGCAGGAACTTTCTTTTTACTGTATTTAGCACAGTACCTGGAACATAGTCAAGGTTTCATAAATGCCTATTGATTTAACTTGAATTGACATGATCAAAGATTTAGAGCTTAAATGGACTTTAGTGTCCACAGAGGTCAACTCCTTTTCTCATATTTTACAGATGAGAAAATTGAGGAAGTAATTCATCTAAGGTCAAACAGTAATTATTAAAGCCAAGATTTGACTCCCCAATCCATGGCCATGTTATTAAAGACTCTGTTTCTGCCTTAGTTCTATGATAAAGTTACTGGCTTTAGGAAATAATGATATAGGTTCCAAAATTATGCACTTTTTGTTGTTTGTTTTTTAATCATGTCTGACTTGTGGGTTTGGGGGTTTCTTGGCAAAGATATTGGAGTGGTTTGCCATTTCCTTTTCCAGCTCATTTTACAGATGAGGAAACTGAGGCAAATAGCATTAAATGACTTGCCTTGGGTCATATAGCTAGTAAGTATCTGAGGTCAAATTTGAACTTGAGACTTCCTGATTCCAAGCGGCTCTAATCACTGTACCAAATTTATGCATACCAGATGATGAAAATAAAGGCATATAGACCAGTTTATACTATTTCCATCTCGATGGAATGAAGCCATCCCATGATCTTGAGATAGTGCTTCTATTATCATTGGAAAATCAGAGAAGCAATCATCAGAGACTCTCCATAGTATCTTTGAAAGGTTTCCAGCCCCTTCCCCCAATCCCCAAATAGCCTGTTAGCACTAGAACTGATATAATCAGAGGAACTGCCCTGAATCAGAACATTAGAAGTGGGAGGGAACTGTGACATCTCTTAATTCAACTCATTTTACAGGGAAGGAAACTGAGGCTCTTCTCTCCACTTCAGCGAAGTCAAGGGCACAGACAGGGTGCTGGACAGTTCTCACTACAGAACTAGAGATTTCCTCTTCATTAAAGACCCTGGTTCTGGGAGCTGCCAAATCAGCCACAGAGAAATGAAAGGGACAATACTTCCATAAGCATATTTGGACTCATGGGTATAATCTCGAACCAGGCACCTCTCTATGTATTCTTTTCCCACTGTCCTAACTTCTAGGACCCAGGCTCTGAACACCGTGAGCTTTATGATCAAGAGCAATGAGGACAGCTAGACTTCGAGGCTGAGGTTGACTGGAGTAATTAATCCTAAAGGTTACCAGTGCTTGTCCTGCTGTGGAGGAGCAATCCAATTACCCACCATGACAGCAAATCCATCCCTTGGGAGACACTCATCTGCTGAAGACACTGACCTCTCTGTCCTCTTGAAGCCTTCCTGTCAAGGAGTCCCTACTTTCCCTTACCCTCTTGCTTTTCCAAACCTGGCACAGACCTTGGGTAGCTCCATCTATGTCATCTGGTACGTGGCTCCTAAATTATCTGGCAAGACCTTGGATTCCAGACATTGGAATAAGACAAGTATCTTCAGTTTTCTCATCTAGGGACCTATTTTCCTTAGGACTAAAGAGAAAGGAAAAGCAAACCTACTTGTTACTTTTATAGGGCAGATCCGTCCAACTTCATGCATTAGACATTGGGGAAAAGGAGCAGGAGACTCTAGATGCACTTTATAATTCAACAAACATACAAATGCACACCCAAAAGGTCTTCTGAAATAATGAAGGCCAACATTGTGAAAATAAACAACTTTGAAAAGGCCCAAGTAATCCAATCATGATTCCAAAAGACTGATGACCATTAATACTACTCACCACCTGGCAGAGGAACTATGGATGAAAGGTGCAAACTGAGACAAAAGTTCTAGATATGGCCAACAAGGGGATTTGTTTTGCTTGACTGTGCATGCATATTACAAGGATTTTTCCTCCTTTTCAGTAAGGGCAGGCAGGAGGAGGTGAAAAATTAATATTTTATTTATTATTTATGATACTTAAATTAATATTAATTAATTATTATATTAATATTAATATAAAAGATGTAATTTTTAAAAACACTAAAAAAGTACCATCCACAGTTAATTTTATTCTCATTGTACCAGAGAAAATGGGCTTGCTTTATATGCATTTTCACCTTTTTCTTTGATAAGGCTATTCATTCTTTATATCCAAAGCACTCTCCCACCCCAGTCTCCACCTCTTAAAATCTCATTTTCCTTTAAAACTCACCTCCAATGCCACCTCCTCCAGGATGCCGTGGCTAGTTCTTGTTTTCCCTCAATTGTAAGTGTCATCCCTCTACGGTTTTCATCAAACTACTCTATATTTATCTTCTATATTCTGTCTTCCCTCTTTGAATGTGAGCTTTTGGCGGGTAGGGGCAGTTCTTGCTTTTACTTTTTCTCTCCAGCACTTAGCAACAGGCCTAGTCTGACCTAAGCTGGTACCAAATGCTCGTGGATTAGTTGACAGGTACAGGTGAAGTCGGGTCCTTGCCTGGGCGTACACCTAGGACACAGGCAATTAAAAACAGGAAGCAAAGTCCAAGACCTGCCAACAGCTCTAGCAGAGAGATAAACTTGACTTTTGTCATGCAAATCAGCTTCCTGGCTTGAAAGTAGATGATTAAAATTATATGTTTCAATGGGGAAACGAGACGACAAGACAGATTTGGTATTAGACAGCAGCGGCAGCTGCTGCTCACATACAGGGGGTTTTTGTGAGGTTCTCACACAGGAGGTGAAAGAAGGAGCATTTGTTGAGCTCCGCAAACATAGAGTCTTGCTCTTCTTCATGGACAGTACAGTCTGGGCTGGGTAGCCTTCTCTAAGCAGGCTGGGTAAATCTCTGTGATGCTAGCATTTCCAGGGAGAATAGGCCACTGCAGCATCTCTCTGGGCCCTAGGGAAAAGGGTAGATTAGCTCACAGGTCAATAAGCAAATGTTTGTTTGCCTCTAGGGCAACACGTGGGGGAGAAGCTTGCCAAAGGCTGGTGTTACCCTGACAAGAAACACACACCAGTATATGGGTATTTATTATCTAAGGGTGCTTACAAGCACGGTGAATTGAGCACCCCAGGCAGGTACATTTTAGAGGGAGATGACAGACCCCAAGAGGAGAATTGGGATTAAGTTCTGTGGGATAAGCAGTGGTTGTTACATTTTTCTAAAAGTAGGGGTATCTTCCAGTCTACTTTGGAAAAGTTGTCCCGTCTTGGAAAAGGTGAAAAAAAATGTCAAGGTTTCCAACAGCCTAAAGCAAATGTCCTCTAGAAATCAATAAAAATGCCTAAATCTTAGAATGGCAAAAGTCCTCCCCTTCACCCATAATCAGGTTGAAGGTAATTTTAGTTTTGGTGAGGATGGAATAAACAAAGTATAATCGGACATTCGATGTGATCATAGGATTTAGGGCTAGGACTTGGAAATCATCTGGTCCAATTTCCCCATTTGGAGGAAACTGAAACACAAAGGGAAGTGGTTTATCCAAGGTCACACTGACAGTAAACTGAAATATCCAATGATGTTTATGCTAATATTTGTCAAGCACTTGAGATTAGAGAAGTTTGTGCACCAGCTAGGATTACTTTGAACCAACAGTTATACCAAGGAGAGGACACTTTGCAAAAAGAACTTGGGGACTTTACAAGAAACTATGTTCAAAAAAGCATAAGGGTAAATGGAATAAAGGGGGAACAGATGAACCCTTGTGTAACAATTGTCTGAGTCAGGATGCCAAGGAAGGATGGAGTTAGTTTTTAAAAAGCCCATCCATGACTATGTAAGTAATCTGCTGAATCAGGGCTTGGGGTGGGGGTAGGGGACAGTACTTGGTGAACAATTTTGACCCAGGACTCTGGGGTGAACTCGGAGCCCAGACAAAGACAAATGTAGACATGGAACCCTAGTTCCAATGAGATTAGAAAAGTCCTGAGAGATTTCTGCCAAGGCTTGGGGGTGGGATGGTGAAATAGAATTGGAAACGAAGCTGAAGGCAACTATGTAAGTCAGCCTGATTTATTTGCAAACCTGTGCCAAGCTAAAGTAGGTAACGAGACAGTATTTGTAAGTACCTTTCTGTATATAGTCTGTACCCTGAGCTCTCAGCACATGGTCGGTAAAAAACAATTTTTGCACGCTTGAGGCTTGTGGGCATCCTTGGAGCAGAAGATGCTGGGGAGAGAGACACCATAGGAGTCGTGCAGGGAAAGAATACAATTCCAAGGAGCTCCATTTTTGGAACAGAAGCCCTCTAGCCCTTGGGTGGTAATGACAGCATGTCGGAAGAGCTGTATTCAAAGTAGTTAGGAAGTCTTCTGCTAGGGGAAGTGGGGGTAGGGTGGTTAGCATGCTCTAATCTTGTTCTGTTCCAATGATTTGACCAGAGGGAATTTTCCTTCTTTCTTCCCCCCCCATCCCACCCTTTCATCATTCCCTACCTGGGAAGGACTTATCCAGATTGGGACAGCATGTTCCAAATGGGCTGGGCACTTCCTATAATTCTACTGGATAATGTCCCTAGGGGTTTTTTCCCTTCCTTCCTCATGACCATCATTGGCCAAATGTTTGACTTGCCATTTGGGGAGTCCCAGGTTGATTTCACTCACTGGCCATCAAAATGGAAGTGTCTGACCTGACTTCCTGCTGATATTCCATCTGGAAAAGGTCACACAGACCCCAGATCGACTGATCATCTGGGATGACTGGATGTGAGGCAAGGGCAGTGTTTGCCCATGCACAGTGACCCAGAGAGAGGAGAGGTCCCGTCTAAGAGCCTGACCTCACACATTCCTTCAGCATCTCTGGGAAATAATCACACTTCCCGCACCAAAGAAACACAGTCAACAGATTCTGGTTTCCTAGATACGCCGGTGGCTTCTAAAAATAGCTGGGCAATGACAAAGCAAATTGGCATATAGACTGCAAATAATTCCTGTACCAGCTCGTTTGGCAGAACTTGGCCCTTCCAATTCTCTGAGCTTCCTCCGATCCCACTTTGGAACAATAACAACAACAAAACAGCTTCTTGTTGCTTAATACCCTAGGCTGAGGGAGAGCTGGAATACCCCCTCCTCTGTACTCTTCCTTCCCCCAGTCCCAACTCTCTTAGCTTTTCCTGCCCAAAGCTGGTGGCTTTTGCCATGACAAGGGCTGTGCTGGGACATTTTTTCCACCCCCCCCACTCCCCCACCTCTCTCAAGGTCAAGATACCTGAGGGGCTAGTATGATTGTGACCCACAAATAGAACAACTCTTCAGAAGGTGACCCTGGACTTGTTCCCTTTTTTTCAGAGAATCAAACACTCAGAACTAGAAGCGACCTTCAAAGTTAGCTAGTCCATCCCCTTCATATGACAGATGAGGAGAGAAGAGATTTTTAAGTCTATGCCTACAAAGGTAAAAAGGAGCAAAACTGACTTGAACCTAGGTTCTGATAATAATTCCCTAATACCGCCATCAGGATCCCTAGCTCTGAGAGAGGTCTTTGCAAAATTGCAAATACTCCAGGACATTTTGGATCTTTGTCCCTTTTGGGTTTTTTTGGCCTCCACCTGGTTCTTACATTTATATCTTGCCCCATAACTAATTCAGAGACTCCATTAGCACAAGGATGTTGTGAGTCGGAGGAGTCGGAGTTCCTTTCACTCTTTCCCATAATTCCCTACTCTTTCCAAGTTGTCTTTTCTGAGCTACAGATGTATTCCTTTCCCTGGCTCACTCTAAAATGCCTGACACTACAAACCTTATTAAACTGAGGGTAGAGGTGAAACGGGGATGCTTGTCCTAACCAGTAGTGAGAACAGAATGGAATACTGCCAAGGTGAGGGAGTAGGGAGACCCTGGATTCTCATCCTAGTCCCTCTGGACAAATCACTTCATTCAGCCATGTAGTTTTCAGAAATCATTCAACTGCAAAAGCAGTCACTCAAGCTGCATACTAAGCACTGACCTTATATTTCTCCACGACCTCTCTTTACTCCAGCCTTCCTACTCCCAATGTAATTGGATTCAAAAGACATGATTTTCCACCTGCCACAAACACAACCTATTCTACCTGTCTATCTCTTATTCCCATTCCCTACAATCACATGAAAATTAAACTTAAAGGATCAGGGGATGCCAGAACTAAAAATACCCTTGAAATTACTAAATTTCTAGATGAGGAATCTGAGGCACAGGAAGAAGTGGTTTCTTCAAGGTCATATAGTTCCGATGGTAGCTGAGATGGAAAAAGACCCGAGGCTTTTTCCTCATCAAGCTTGAGTGTTATTGGCTGATTTGTATTGTAGAATTTAAAGCAAGCCAACTTTTAAAAATTTTCTACTCCATGTAAATTAAGAAAAAGCACAGGCTTATAACTACAGGGCCATCTCTGGGATCAGAAAGACCTGGTGCAAATCCTGATTCTGATATGACCCTGTTCCCATTGCTATTTCTCATCCAAGATACTCCATTTTCCAACTCTGCCTTTTCATGAAATGTATTTATGTCTGGAGTTCTCTCCCTCCTACCTCAACCTTTTGACTTCCTTGAAGTCTCACCTTCTGCAAGAAATGATTTCCAGTTTCCTTTCTCTCTAAGAACTTCCCAAATTTACCCCTCCCCGACTTACACTATATCTTCTATGTACATCATTGTCTCCACATTGTCCCCTGCATCACTCAGGGAACTTCTTGAGGGCAAGAACTGTGTTTTTGCCTTTCTTTGTATCCCCAGCACTTAGCATAGGGCCTGGCACAAAGTCAGTGCTTAGTAAGTGTTTGTTGTTGTTGGGGATGATGCTGATGACAGCTGTGTGAGTCCTGCCAATTCACATAACCTCAGTGTACCAGGTGGTTTTGTAAGGCTATAATTTACAAAGGAGTTACCCAGATGCATTGCTTCTGGGAAGTCGTGGGACTTTCACACCTGAATGAAATCACAAGTCTAAACTCCTTTTCACACCCCTCCATCTTCCCCAAGTCAAAAAAAAATTGCAAAGCATCATAATGAGCAATGAAAATAGGACTCTTTCCCTCCATTTACAGCTATATATATATACACACAGATACATTTATACATGTATATATGTATGCACATATATATGTATATACACACATGTATGCAAGTAATATCTGTATGTATATATGCAAACTCCTTTAGAGTTCAGTTTAGATTATAGATAAATACACATACATGTGTATATGTAAATATACACACATACACATATACCTATGCAGACACATGTATCTATATCTAGATTCAGCTCTGAAGGAGTTTGCACTCTAATGGAATGCAGGTACAACATGTACACAAATAATTATGAAAGGAGATTGTTTAGAATGCCTCTTCAAAGCATTATGCTATGTACTGGAGAATTCAAATATATATATGTATACACAGAAAGTCACAGAAGGGGCAGCTAGTTGGTGTGGTGCAGCTAATTAGTATAGTGGATAGAGTACTAGCCCTGAAGTCAGGAGGATCTGAGTTCAAATTTGACTTCAGTCACTTAATACTTCCTAGTTGTGTGACTTTGGGCAAGTCACTTAACCCCAATTGCCTCAGCAAAACAACAACAACAACAACAACAACAACAAACAAACAAAAACCAGAAGCTGTCCTCAGAGAGTTTACATTCTATTTAGAGAGTGATGGATTGGACATATACATAGATTTCTATAAAACCAGAAAGAGTATGAAGAGACCAAAAGAAAGATCGAGGCAAAATGCTCTTGGAAGACTGGAGGTGGAAGAGCATATTTTCAGCTAGGAAAGATTTTATGAAGAAGATGACACTGGAGAAGAATTGTGAAAGGTAGGAATGGGGAGGGAGCATATTCCAAATATGGGGGAGGAGAAGGGAAAGGAAGAATAAGCCTGTATGAATGCACAGAAGTGGGAAATGACACTTTTTCTGCCTAGTGGTTTAATTTGACACAAATGTGGAGTGTATATAGGGCAATGATATTCTTTATAGCAGAAGTCATTGGTTGGAGGCAGATCATGAAAGCCTTAAATACTGTACTGAGGAGTTGGTATTTTAGACCATTGAATAATAGGGAGCTATTTCAGGTTTTTTAGAAGGTTAGTGACATGGTCATATATGTTCAATAAGGAGGTTATTTTGTCATGTATTTGGAGGATGGAGGGGGGAGGCTGAGGGCACAGCTGACAGGATTGAGAGTTGGAACCAGAGTGTGTAGAAAATTGGACAAACATGAGAGATATTCTGAAAACAGAATATAGAGGAACTGGTAAAGAAAAAATAATGGGAGAAGAATTAAAGAGTCAAAGATGACTCAGGTTTTGAGTGTGACTTCCCAGGAAGATAGTAGTTACCTCAACAGAAATGTTGGTTGCTGAATACTTTTTCAGTCATATCTAATTCTTCATGACCCTAGTTGGGATTTTCTTGTCACGGATACTTGAGTGGTTTGCCATTTCCTTCTTTAGCTCATTTTACAGACACTGAGGCTAACAGAGTTAAGTGTCTTTTCTAGGGTTATATGACTAGTAAGCATCTGAGGCCAGATTTAAACTCAAGGAGATGAGTTTTCCTGATTCTAGACCTGCTATACACTGTGCCATATAGTTGTCCCCAACAGAAATCGGACAATTTAAAGGATTCACTGATTTAAGGTAAAGATGATGAATATTGTTTTAAATATGTTAACTTTGAAATGGTAATGGGAAACTTTCTCATCACTTTAAAATTTATGATTATTTGATCCAGATAGAAATATCCAACAAGTAGTCACTTGAAGGTATGGATCTGGAGCTAGGGTTGGGGTAGGAGACAGGCTGAGAGATTAAGGTTAGATATATAAATTTTGAAGGCATCTACATAGAGAGATGAAAATGGAACCCATATGATTTGAAGAGATAGCAAGAGCAGAGAGGAGCATCCAGGACAGAGCCCTGGGAGATGCTCACACTTAGTGGATGAGAGAAGAATGATGATCCAGCAGAAGAGTTCGAGAAGGAATAGTTAGGTTAAAGGGAAAGAATAATGTAATTGAAACCAAGGAAATCAAGAAATCCAAGAAATAAAGGATTTCTAGGAGAAAGTATAGTGACAGTATTAAAAGTTGCAGAGATCAAGTAGAATTAAGACAGAGAAAAGACTACTGAATTCAGAAGTTAAGAGATCACTGTGAAAAAGATGCTTCGTAAACTGGGAAAATCACACATAAATATAAGCAAATGGCACCAGATTTTGTATTTTCAGAGTTAACTGAAATCTTTGATTTTCTCTAGCTACAAAATGAATATATCAAAGAATTACAGAATTCTAAAACTGGACAGGATCTTGGAGATCCAGCTCTACTCACCTCCTCCAGCTGAGAGAGAGGAAAAGTGACATTTCCCCCCAAATGAACATAGCTAGTTAGTGGAGGACTCAGATTAGAAAGTAAATCTTTTAACTTTCAATCTGTGTCTACACCACAATGCCTCTTATAGGTCTCCTCCCTCTCAAAGGAAAGAAAGAAGATAAATAAGGCAGTAAAGGTGAAGTCTTTGGAGATCTCAGGGATATAATGTTTTACTTAAACACAAGAAAAGATGCAAACTGATGATAATGATGGTGATGAGGATGATGGAGACAATGGGATTATTTAGAAGCAATGTTTAAAAAAGAGCAACATCTGAAGCTACTGTAGAAGTCACACGTGCTCCCTTTACAATACTGGCTGAAAATTCATTCTGCACACATTTCTGTCTTCAACTATTTGCTGCCTCGAAGCCTGAGATTGCTCTGAGATGCCATTACAAACTCTTGGCCACAGGCTATATCTTTAATTCATGAGTAGGAATGTCTGTGTGACACGAAGAAGGATGGCCTTGAATCTTTTGCCCCTGACCTGGAGTAAATCTGAAATTCATCCCAGATTGGGTACCAAAGGAATGCTCTGTTTTGCTATTTAAAGAAAAGAGATCTGGATGAGGAGCTGAGTGGGGGATTAGGGGGTGGTGTGTGGCCCTTAGTCCAATCTATCTCTCTTGAAGGCTTTTGTTTTTCTTCGTAACTCCTTTTCGGATTTTCTTGGCAAAGATAATTGGAGTGGTTTTTGCCATTTCCTTCTCCAGTTCATTTCATAGATGAGGAAACTGAAGCAAATAGGGTTAAGTGACTTGCCTAGGGTCAAGAAGTTAGTAAGTGTCTTAGGCCAGATTTGAACTCAGGCCTTCCTGACCCAGGCCTGGAACTCTATCCACTGAACTACCTCACTGACATCTTAGGCAAGACTTCTAAACTTTTATTTGGAAGGATGATGATGCCTGTAAATCCTTTCTCATAATAATATTTTTAAATAATTGAAGGAAATGATAAACTTCATCTAGAGGTTAGTGAAAACAAAGATATAATTTGGGCAAATCACTTAAACATTTCTGGGCCTCAGTTTCCTAATCTGTAAAATGGAAAGGTCATACTATATTACTCCTAAGTTCTCTTCTAGCTCTATGTTATGATCATAATATTATATAAAATCAAGAACATTTATTTAACTGTTTATGATTACATCAATTGATTCTGGTGGCTGAGACTTCCCAACTCATTAAGGTAAGTGATATCACCAAGGTAATCTTGCTCCAGGTCTTTTGGATTATCATCATCATTATTCTATCATTGTTCGAAATTATTCCCAATTCACAGATGATGAAACTGAGGCAGTTTTTGGTTTTATTTTTTAAAGAAAAATAGGGTTGCAGTGATGAAAGCATTTTGTCCACCTTAAAATACTATTTAAATAGAAACAATTCCCCATCTAAGATTTTGTGTTTCCTGCCTATTTCTTCCAGGAATCAGTGTAACAAGAGCTAAATGTTGTCCCATTTTATAGATAAGAGAATGGAGGCTCAGAAAATTTAGAAGACTTGCTATGATTACATAGTTCAGTAGAGTAGAAGATTCAAACTGAAGTTGTCTTATGCAAAATTCAAGTCCCTTTCTACTATACCAAACTAGTTTCAGCTTATCTTGTAAAACACCAGGAGAGGGTTTGTGAGTGTGGAAGATAAGCATTTAATAATCATTTATTAAATGCTTACTGTGTTCCAAGCACTGTACTAAAAGCTAAGGAAGAATACAAAGAAAAAGTGAAATCGTTCCCTGCCCAGTCCCATTATATCCTAATGGTTAAGACAACATATACATGGCTGGATATACAAAATAGATGAAAATCAACCTAAAAAGAGGAAAGGCACCAGAGGTGGGGGAAAGGGTGGGGATTAAAGCAGATGATGGTCTTTAGACAGAATCTTAAAGGAAACAAGGATTTAAAGAGGGAGGGGCACAGGCAAGGCATGTAGGACAGACAATACAATGACAAAGAGATGGAAGATGGAGGGTCCAGAGTGAGAAAAGAACAAATGAGGAGGTTTTTATTGGGGACAGGAGGAAGCAACTAGGTTGGGAGCCTTGAGACCTGCACCATGCCTAGCCTAGGACTTCACTGTTTACAGAGGGATTCAGAAATGGGGAGGGAGGAAGGAGGAGAGAGTACAAGGGAGAATGTTCATGACCTTTTCTGTTTCATTTCTGGAACTCTAATCTTCAGCATCATTAAGCCTGGGTCAACATCTTGAAAATTTCTTTCCGTATCATCAGCTAAGGAGGAGGCACACGTTTCATTGGCAAAGCTCTCCGCCTCAAAATGAAAAACAAATGCTGAATCCTGTCCTCTCCTTCCCCTTTGCTGCTGCAAGCTGGGTGCCTGTGGCTCCTTCCCATTGATCGTTAATGAGTGGATTTTTAGGTTCCACTAGCCCAGTTGGTAAATGACCCTTTCCCATCCTTCTCTTCAAAAAACTGAAGGGAGGATTTGCTGAGTCCCCCTTGCAAATCCTAGCAAAGCCCAAAGGACTGCTTAAAATTTTCTTTGGGAAAATGATGTCCAAGGATGGATTCTGTCCCTTGGGCTTAGAGGAAGATGTGCACAGGGTTTGCAAGTTGTTAAGTGAAAAGGTCTTCAGATTGCTTCATGGAAAAAAATGGATGAAAGAAATACAGAATCTTAGGTATTTAGTGATATGAACAAAGAATTGTTTTTCTTTAGTTTTAAAGGTGTACAAAATGCTTTCTTCATGACAACTCTGTTTTTCTTTTAAAAAAATAAAGAAACCAAAAAAAACCTGTCTGCCTCAGTTTCCTCATCTGTAAAATGGGAATAAAAACAATGACAGTAATAATGATGGTGATAATTCAACCCAGAGTAACATTACCTTGGGGCACTCACTTTAAGAAACAGCTGGGCAGCAAAGTTATTTCAGGACATGTTGCTCTTGAGAAATAACAGGGTGTCTTTCCTGCACACAACAAACTTCTTTTCACCCAAGCCCTTTGATTTCCCTAGAGGAGAAAACATATTGCTTCTAACTACAAGAGACTTTGCTGTTTCCTGACCATTCTCTGGGTCCAGTCCAGGGGGAAGTCAAGGCTTCCAGTTCATTTCATCTAGGGCTATGGGAAAGATAATTGCTGGGAAACTTCTGCAAAAAGACAGGCAACGCTACTAGGGAAAGAATTTTCAGATAATCAGGCTCCTGAAGTTCCCATTTCTCCACTAAATCCCTCAAAAAAGTGGAAAGTAGATGGGATAACACTGCCAGAATCAGTGATTTCATCTGTGCCCCTTTGCACAAAAACAAATTGGAATACTAAATAAGCATATACATAGTGCCTACTATGTGCCAGGTACCATCCAAGTATTATCTTATTTGATCCTTTCAATAACTTTCTGGGAGGCAGATGTTGTTATTATCAATTTACAGTTGAGGAAACTAAGGCAAAGTGACTTGCTCAGTGTCCCCTAGCTAGTAAATGTCTGAGGCTGTATTTGAACTTAGATCTTTCTGATTCCAGATCTTGTGCTCTATCCTAGCACCACCTAGCTGCCTACCTTCTGTACACATCTTAGCTTTTGTTGTTTTTGTGATGCAATTGGGGTTAAGTGACTTGTCTAGGGTCATACAGCTAGTAAGTGTTAAATATCTCAGGTGGGATTTGAACTCAAGTCCTCCTAACTCTATCCACAATGCCATCTAGCTGCCCCATCTACACACCTTAGTAAAGCATTTTCAGGAGTTGCTGTGATCTCATCAGGAGGATAGCATTCTGAAGATGGTTGAATCACCTACAACTGAAATACCAACCTTTCACCACTATCCTTATCTTGGAAGGTTCTGACAGGTTAGGGGAAGCAAAGTGGTACAGTACATGGAGAGCTGGACCTAGTCAGGAAAACTCATTTTTCTGAGTTCAAATCTGGCCTCAGACTCTCACTTGCTGTGTCATTTTGGACAAGTCAATTGTTTGCCTCAATTTCCTCATCTTTAAAGTGAGCTGGAGAAGAAAATGGCAATGGTATCTCTGCCAAGAAAACTTCAAACCTGATCATAAAATATTGGATCCTGCTGAGCAACAATAATAACAACAAAAAATACTCCCTCCCTCAAAGACAGATCAGCAATGGTTAGCCAGTTTATGGTCTTAGAACTTCCTTAAAAGTGAAGTGAGCAGAACCAGGAGATCATTATTCATGGCAACAACAATACTATATGATGATCAATTCTGATGGACATGGCTTTCTTCAACAATGAAATGCTTCAAACCAGTTCCAATTGTTCGGTGAAGAAAACCATATACACCCAGAGAGAGGGATGTGAAATGTGGACCACATCATATCATTTTCATGCTCTCTATTGATGTTTGCTTGCACTGTATTTCTTTTATCTGATTATTCTCTCTTGTAGATATGATTTCTCCTGCACAAAAAAATGATGTGTGGAAATAAGTACACATATATTCAATTTCTTAAGTATTTTAACATAATTAACATGTAGTGGATATCCTGCCATCTAGGGGAGGGGTGGGGAGTAGGAGGGAAAAATTTGTAACAGAAAGCTTTGTAAGAATTAATGTTGAAGAATTACCCATACATATGTTTTGCAAATAAAAAGTATTAATAAAAAAATAAAAAAAGAACTGCCTTAAAAACAGAGAAGTTAAGTGACTTGCCCAGGATAATACATCTAGTACATGTCAGAGGCAGAAAAGACCAAGGCGTTTCGACAGGGAGGAATCTATGTCAGTCAAAAGCCATTTGAGTACATACCCTGTGCCATTGACTGTGCTAAACTCTGGGGATGCAAATAGGAAAAAAGCAGTCTCTCCTCTCGATGAGAAGAAAACATGACATTAAAGGAAGCTTAAAAAGGATGGGAGGAGGAGAAAATACAGTTGGAGTGAATTCAAGAGTATCTTAATATGTGTGTTTCATAAGTGTTCCAAAAGTCTTCATAAAATTTTCAACAATTATATATTATGTTACATTTCATTATGTTACATTCTATTCTATTGTATCCTTTTGGGATATCCTTATTATAATGTAACATATATGTATATATATATATCACACTTGTGTGAAATATACGTGATAAAATATATATTACTTTTATCTTTGTATGTACAATGCATATATTTATGTATATCATATATTTGTATCTTTATATATGTGTAGAAATATAAATAATATACATACATATATATGCACATGTACAAATATATATATTTAATATATAAAACCCTTTTCCTTTTTTTTTTTTTGGTACCTTGGGAGAGGAGTCAGAGTTGTCATCTTCACTAGGCACCCTCCAATTTTTTGTGCAGCCCCACCTGGGAAAAATAGCTTTTGCATCCATGTGCCAATATACCTTGGCCCACCTTGGCTGCCTCCCTCTTCCCATTCCTGGTCTTTTCTATTTCAGATCGAACCAAACACTAATAGGGAGAATGAAGGCCATCCAAACAAGGTCTGGAAAGAATTAAGTGTGTATGTATGTGTGTGTATGTTCCACAAGAGTGTTCCAAAAGTCTTAGTAAAGTTTTAAACTATTATATATTATGCTACTTTCTATTCTTTTATCCTTTTGCGACAGGCTTTAGCATCTAGCAGAGAACAGGTAGGAATAATCTTTAATACAACTTCAACGCTGAACAAAAACTAGCTCTAAATCTAAAGCTGGAAGAGACCTTAGAGGTCCAATCCCTTCATTTTACAGGTGAAGAAACTGAGGTACAGATGAGAATTGTTTAAGAATTGTCATATAGATATTAAATGTCAGAGGCAAGACTGGAACCCAGATCCTCTGACTTCAGAACCATTGCTTATTTACCTGTACTACATTATGCTGACCTCTTCCTCAAATCACTCTTCTGATCAGATATTATCTTTTCATCCCAGAGGACTCCACAGGATAAAGGCACTGGAATACTCACTTAAAATGTTCACTTGTTCTCAGGTACTGGAAACCAGAAAAAGGTAGAAACTAGGATTCTCGTTTGGCCCCAGAATGGACAGCATTCACCCCTAAAATCAAATGTTGTAGAAGAAGGGAAAAATGGTGACCAACCTCTCTCTGGTAGGGAAGAGAGGTTAGAATCTACAAATTCTCCTTTGCCCTACTGTAAGACCATCTTTTCCCATCTCTTATCTCCCCCCAAATGCTTGTTTGACTATATAACAATAAAACCCATTATTTTCATTTATATGAATAGGATGTCATTCATTTTTAATTGCCATGGAACACAAAGCAATTATGCATACCATTAAACCTATCCAATTAACCTTGTCCTGAGTTTTATTCAGTTTCAACACTAAATTTTGCTTAGTAAGCTCAATCTTAGCAAGGTGTTGCAACCATAGCTTGGTACATTCTTTACAACTTAAAAGTACTAGAAGGAAAGGTTTTTGGAGGAACAATTCCACCTGAGTTCCTGAGGTTACTGTACCTGGTTTGCTCTGGAGAGGAGGTTCTTTTCTTCACTATGTGGCCCAATGATATCTATTGACTGAAAGAAAGACAATATTCTGCTCTCCTAGAGAAGAGTATTCCAATATCTCCTTCTATTCTGAGACAGGGAAGGAAATACTCAATAACTACAAAACCTAAAATCCAGCTTGGCTCCAAAGGTGCTTTCCTTCACATGAACCAATTCTCCAGCTTTGCTAACAACAGGAGTCCAAACCATATGTTCAGATTTATCTTCTGGGAGGGCAAAGGAGAAAAAGAGGAGGGTCTATATACAAGGCTCCAAGGTCCCCCAGTGTTTGTTTGGTATTGTAGAAAGGCAAGCAGGGAAAGACCAGGCATGTGTCTGTATTTATTGTTTGGGGGACAAGGAAGATGGGCAAGAGGAAAAGAAAGATATTTCAAATGATCAGCAAAGACTTCTTTACTCCAAAGCAGACTTCCTTTTTTCCAAACCTTCCTAGCTTCTGGTTCAAATCTTCCACCACAGAGTTCCTGAAATCAGACATTTTCCATTTTAGAATCTTCTCACCTCTACTTAACAGATAAAGAATAGAAAAATAAAAACTGTAAATGGTGGGATCTCCCTGGAAATTTGGAATGGAAGGGGTAGGTGGTGAAAACTAAGAGAGGCTTCTACTCCAGCTTTAAGATTATTATTATTATACTTTCATGATGATTGATAAGCACTGAGACCACATCCACCTTTCTGGTGGGAAAACAACCTTAAAAGGGCAAAGAAAGTCATTGGTCCCACGTGAGAGTTGTATTAAGATAATTCACTTAAGTGAAATCAATTAAATTTATTTATTAATTATTAAAGACCCCACAGTTGATGGTTTATCAATTAACTTAATTATTAAAGACCCCCACTGTTGGCAGTTTATCAATTAATTGTTAAAGACCTTGCTGTTGACTGTTGAGAGTGGGGTGAGAATGAATGGTATGGAGAAGAATTTGGTGTCCTACTGAATAGAAGTGCTTAACTTAGAGTTGGGGGGGGGTTGAGTTTGAATCTTGCCTCAGACTTTTACTTGCTGTGGAATTCTGGGCAAATCTCTTATTTCTCCATTGATAAAATGGGTATAACAAAAACTGTTGCCAGACATGACCATGCATGATCATGAGTTGGTAGAGCTTGAATGTCTGTAATCCCTAGTACTAGAAGAGGTGGAGACTGGTGAATCTCTTGAATTGGGGAGTAGGGCTAAGACTGATTGGGTGTCTACACTAAATGAACCAGTACCAGTACAATGAACCTCCCTCTTCTCCAGGATCAGGAGCAGAAGGGGGAAGATAATGCATTGGAACCAACCGTTTAAGGAGGGATAAATCAGTTCAAGTCAAAAACAGAGTTGTCCAATCTTTCGTGCTAATTGGCAGGGGGATCAGGCCATGAATGACAATTGCTCTTTTAGCCTGTATAAGGTAGGGAGATCCAGTCTAAAAATCAAACAAATTAGTAAGCACCTACTTCACAAGGTTTCGTTAGCATCAAATAATATGATAGACACTTTTCAAGCATTGCGAATTATATAACATTAGCTATGATTATCGTCCATCATCAGAGTTTAATGGGGAAAGAACACTTTGGGGAGGTAGAAAAGATTGGTGTAGGGCAAAGCTTCTTAAAACTTCTTAAATTTTATTTAACTGAATGTGGAGGCTTGCAAAAAATTTGGCAACTGTAAAAGGTTTCTGAACTCAACGACCAAAAATTAATTTAAAATCAAACATTAATGAATCCAAGGTGTTTTTGGCAGCATTTGTGCATGTGCAGTGTAAGGTATGCATTTGCATGTTCAGAACCAAAGCAGCAATGAAATCACAGGATGCAACACAGGAAAGCACTGTCACAAATACCTTGGCTCAGATTTGAGTAAAAAGTTCTTGGACAAAAAGCAGTCGCGAGTGGAAAAAGTTTAAGAAACCCTGGTGTAGAGTAAGATGCTATCAGGGGCACCTGAGTGGTACCATAGTATAAAATATGGCTTTATTTTTAAGTGTTCAGTCTGAACTTAGGAAAACCTAAGTTCAAATCCAGCTCCAGACACTCACTAGCTGTGTGACCCTGGGCAAGTCATTTAACCTTGTTTACCTCAATTTTCTCATTTTAAAATGGAGAAAATAATAGCACCCTTCTCCCAGAGTTGCTATAAGATCAAATGAAATATTTGGAAAATAAACATTTTAAAATAATAGCCTTTCATTTTCAAAACATATGCAAAAATAGTTTTCAACATTCATCCTTGCAAAACTTTGTATTACAAATCTTTTTTCTCCCTCCCTTTCCCCACCCCTTCCCCTAGACGGCAAGTAATGCAATATATGTTAAACATGTGCAATTCTTCTATACATAGTTCCACAATTACCATGTTGCACAAGAAAAATCATATCAAAAAGGGAAAAATGAGAAAGAAAACAAAAATGCAAGCAAACAATCACAAAAAGGTAAAAATACTATATTGTGATCCACATTCAGTTCCCACATCCTCTTTCTGGATGCAGATGGCTCTCACCATCACAAGTCCATTGTTGGCCACATCCATCAGAGCTGATCATCGCATAATCTTGTAGTTGCCCTATACAATGATTTCTTGGTTCTACTCATTTCACTTAGCATTAGTTCATGCGAGTGTCTCCAGACCTTTCTGAAATCAGCCTGCTGATCTTTTCTTATAGAAAAATAATATTCCATAACATTCATATACCATAATTTACTCCGCCATTCTCCAACTGATGGGCATCCACTCAGTTTCCAGTTCATTGCCACTACAAAAAGGGCTGCTACAAGTATTTTTGCATATGTGGGTCCTTTTTTCCTTTTTTATGATCTCTTTGGGATATAGGCTAAGTAGAGACACTGCTGGATCAAAGGGTGTGCACAGTTTGATAGCCAATTTGAACATAGTTCCATATTGCTCTCCAGAATGATTGGATCAGTTCACAACTCCACCAAAAACATATTAGTGTCCCAGCTTTCCCACAACCTCTCCAATGATAGTCATTATATTTTCCTGTCATCTTAGTCAATCTGAGATGTGTGTAGTGGTACCTCAGAGTTCTCTTAATTTGTATTTCTCTGATCAACAGTGATTTAGATCCCCTCTTCAAATGACTAGAAATGGTTTTAATTTCTTCATCTGAAAATTGTTTGTTCATATCCTTTGACCATTTATCAATTGGAGAATGGCTTGTATTCTTATAAATTTGAGTCAATTCCCTATATATTTTAGAAATGAAGTCTTTATCAGAACCTTTAGATGTAAAATTCCCCCCCCCCCCAGTTTTCTGCCTCTCTTCTAATTTTTTCTGCATTGGTTTGGCTTGTACAAAAACTTTTTAACCTAATATAATCAAAATGATTCATTTTGCATCTCATAATGTACTCTAGTTCTTTGGTCACAAATTCCTTCCTTCTCCACAGATCTGAGAGATAGACTATCCTTTGTTCTTCTAATTTGCTTATAATATCACTTTTTATGTCTAAATCATGAACCCATTTTGACCTTATTTTGATGTAAGGTGTTAGGTATTGGTCAATACTTAGTTTCTGCCATACCATTTTTCAATTTTCCAGCAGTTTTTGTCAAATACTGGAGTCTTTGGATTTATCAAACACTAGATTACTATAGTCATTGACTGTTGTGTCTTGTGAATCTAACCTATTCCACTGATCGACTACTCTATTTCTTAGCCAGTACCAAATGGTTTTGATGACTGCTGCTTTACAATATAATTTTAGGTCTGGTACAGTTAGGTCACCTTTATTTGCATTTTTTTCATTAATTCCCTTGAAATTCTTGACCTTTTGTTCTTTCAGATGAACTTTGTTATTATTTTTCTAGCTCTGTAAAGTAATTTCTTGGCAGTATGACACTGAATGTAAGACAAAATCCTAAAGTGTTATATAAATGCTGCTATTATCATCATTATTAATATTGTTATATACTGGATTTGAAGTCAGGGGACCTGAGTTTTAAATCCTGACTTTGCCATATTTTAGCAGGGTAACACCAGGCAAAGTCATACCTATTCCTTGGACTTTTTAGGTTCTAGTTCCCTTATTTATAGAATGAGGGATTGGAGAGAGATTCTCTCTAAGGTCCTTAGTATATTATTGATATAAATCAATCTGATCAAGTAAGGGAATACCCAGTATTGGAAGGGCTATTGAGAGGCACTGTTGGTGGAGGTATGACTTTGGCCCAACTATCCTGGAATAAAATAATATGATTATGCAAAGAAAAAGACTAAAATGCCCATTCCTTTGAAACCAGGAGTTCCTAGTGCTAGACATGGATGTCAAGAAAGTCAGTTATGGAAAGAAAGGCCCAAAACACCAAAATATTTATAGTAAAGACTTTGTTGTTGGAGTGAAGAATGGGGAATAAAGTATATGCACATGCCTTGGGAAATGCCTAAAGAAATGATGTTATCTCAAAAATAGTTCTATCAATAAGCATTTAATCAGCACCTACTATGTACCAGGCACTGTACTAAGCACTGAAAGTAATGGAATATTACTGTGCCATAAGGAATAATAAAAACAATATATTTAGAGAAATCATAAAAAAATTATTAACATACAAAATGATATAAGTAGAACTAGGCAAATAATATGTGCTATAACTATAATAATATAAATGGAAAAAATAACAAGTATTGAACAACAGAAACTGAACACAGAAAATTATAATGGCCAAGGTTGGCCCCAAAGACTAGTCATGAAATGAAATCTCTCCCTTCATTCTTTGAAAAGGTTGGGGAATACAGCTATGGAAAAGTGCATATCATGCCAATCTTCCCATGTTGATTAGTGTTATGGAAATTTTTTCTTCCTCTTTTTAAAATTATTTATTATAAATGATGACTTACTGAGAGGAGGTTAGAGGAGGGGATAATGGGAAATATAGATAAGGAAAAATAAAAGATATCAATAAAGTTTATTTTTTAAAAATCTATTGATCAGTCACCAAATGTTAAGTGCCAATTCTTTGTCAGGCACTATGCTAAGTCCTGGGGATACAAAGACAAAAAAGGTAAAATGATCCTTGCTCTCAAGAAGCTTACATTTTTTTAAATGGGGAAGAATGTACACCTATTATATAAACTGGATTTTAAGTCAGTGGACCTGTATTTTGATATTGGCTATATTATTTACTATCTTTGTGATCTCAGACAAATCACTTACTTCTCTGGGCCTTAGACTGTTATCTAAAGTTGGTTTTTTTTTCAGTTTTAACCATGACTATTCTGTGGTGTAGCAATATCAGAATCAGTACTTAAAACAACTCTAGGATAAGGATTCCTTGAAAATATTAAGAAAAAGGGCAGCTAGGTGGCGCAGTGGTTAGAGCACCAGCACTGAAGTCAGGAGGACCTGAGTTCAAATCTGATCTCAGACACTTAACATTCCCTAGCTGTGTGACCCTGGGCAAGTCACTTAACCCCAATTGCCTCAGCAAAAAGCAAAAAAAAAATATTAAGAAAAACTGAAATTTCTATAGAATTTTAAAGGTTTAATTATGGCAAAATTTCATGTAACACAAAATGCATTATTCTCATTTTTATATAAAGAAACTTAATCCTAGAAAGATAAAATGATTTATTCAGGCTCAATCAGTAAGTATTAGTTGTTGGGATTTGAATTCACATTTCCTAAATCTAATTCTCTTTTGCCAAAATCCTTTTTGAAACTGGCAGAATATGAATGATGATGTGTTTGAATTGGAAAAATATTTGGCCTAGCAAGGACTTCTGAAGAGAGGTTGTCCCATCCTCTTGCCTCTAGGAATAACTTTATCTAATCTAGCCCAGACAGATTTCCTTTTTTCTTAAAGATCTCCATAGGAAGAACTCTGCTAGCTTCCAACTATAAATTACTCTAAAAATATCAAAGAGATTCAGTTCTCAATTACCCACTCCAATAGAGAGGAGCAGTGTTTCAGTCAATGCAAAAATACCTTAAGATCCAAAAATACTTTCTTTTTTTGGTTAAGGAATATGCTAAATTTTGGGGGGAAGGAGGGGGCAGAATCACTGTTCTAATTATGTTTTCTTGGGACTGAGAGTAAAATGAGTTTGTATCCCCTCAGATCACTAACGATGTGGAAGGTGGCCCAGAAACATGTTTAATAGCAACCAGAATCTGGTTTATAATTAAAAATTTGTTGTAACTAGTACACCAAATGTATAAGATTAGGTATAGTGGAAAACAGGCTGAACTAAGAATCAAAAGAGTTAATTTCTAGTCCCACCTTGGCCAATTACTGGTCATACAGGTGATTTCCTCAGCTCCCAAGGCTTCAATGACCTTTTCTTTATAGAAGACTTACAGATCTATATACACAGGCCTTGTATTTCTCCTGAGAGCCAATCCTCCATCACCAATTCCCATTAAATATTTCTAGATGGATTTCCAGTAGGTAAGTCAAACTGAACACATCCAAGACAGAAATCATCTATTCCTCAATTCTGAACCTCTTCAAATTCCCTTATGTCTGTCAAGACCACCATCATCCTTCCAGTCAGTGAGGTGTACAACTTCCTAGTTATTCACAATGCCCACTATCCCTCAACATACCTGTCCAATCAGTTGGCATGTCTCAATCATTCTACATCTACCAATCTCTATCAATCAATCAATCAATAACATTTATTAAGCACTTATTTTGTGCTAGGCACTGTGTTAAGTGCTGGCCAGGTTTTGCTTTTACAATCCCTCTCTTACATATCCCTATATCCCTATTCTCAACACAACCACCTTGCTTCATGATCTAATTGCCTCTTGCCTGATTTTATAATAACCTGTTAATTGGAGAACCGGTCTCAAGTTTTTCCTCTCTTCAATTTATCCTCCACATACCTGCCAAAGTTATATTCCTAAAGCATAGGTCTGTCCAGGTCACCCTCCTGATCAGAAAACTAAAGTGGTTTCCCATTGCCTTTAGGCATACAAACTCCTCTGTTTGGTACTTAACACTCTTCACAATCTGGCTGCAGTCTAATTTTCCAGAATTATTAAATATCATTCCTCTTTTCGTCCTCTACACTAAAATGGCTGACATGCTGCTCATCACACCTGACATCTCATCTTTCACCTCAGCTTTTACACAGCCTGCACCTCATCCTTGGGATGCACTACCTTCTTATCTTCAATTCTTAGAATCTCTGGTTCCCTTTACAGTTTTAGTACCATCTTCTACATAAAGGCTTTTTTTTTTTTGTTGGAGTCATTTCAGTCATGTCCAACTTTCAGTGCCTCAACTTGGGGCTTTCCTGGCAAAGATATTGAAATGGTTTGCCCTATCCTTCTCCAGTTCATTTTTACAAATGACAGATGAGGAAACTGAGGCAAACAGGGTTAAGCCCCAGGACCACACAGCTAGTAAGTATATAAGGCCAAATTGGAACTCTTATCCTCCTTGGTCCAAGGCCAATGTTCCATCCATCGCCCTACTTAGCTGCCCTACTGAAACCTTTGCAGATGCCTTAATTGCTATCACAATTCACCCCCTGCCTTCTTTCTGTCTCTGTTTCTCTTTAACTGTGTCTCTCTCTCTCTCTCTGTCTCTGTTTCTATCTGTCTGTCTCTGTCTCTCTCATTCTCTGTCTCTATATGTTTCTGTCTCTTTCTCTCTGTCTCCCTATTCTTCTTGTATTTATTGTTTTACTTGAATGTAAGCACCATGAGGGCATGGGCTATTTCATGATTTGCTCTATATCCCGAGTGACTAAAATGGTGCCTGAAACACTGAAAGATTTAATAAATGGATTGACTATTGATTGATATTATCTTAGGAAAGTCATGATTTTTCTGAGCATTAGCTGGATCTCCTGTAAAATTAAGTCTGCCTATCTACTTCCCAGGGTTGTTTTGAGCCTCCAATAAGATTAAATGAGCTAGCAGTATATAAGAAAGCACTTTGAAAACTGTCAAGTGCTGCATATACACTTAGGAAAATCCATTTGTATAATAAATCTTTTTTTTTTATTCATTCATTCACCCTTCCCATTTAGATGATCATGAATTCTTGTCTGTTAAATAAATAAGTGATAAAGTGAATAGACTGCTGGATTTAAAGTCAGGAAGTCCTAAATTTGAATCCTGCCTTGTCCCTGAGTGCCATGTCCCTGAGCAATTAATTTAATTTCTTTCAGCCTCAGTTTCCTTATCTGGAAAATAAGGACAATAATATAGCACTTACCTCCCAGGGTTGTATTGAGCATATAATAAGAGAGAACATGACAAGTGTCTTGCAAATTTCCAAGGATTATAGAAATGTTTGCTATGATCATTACTTATTATTATCATTATTTTTTGCTGAGGCAATTGGGGTTAAGTGACTTGCCCAGGGTCACACAGCTAGGAAGTATTAAGTATCTGAGGTCAAATTTGAACTCAGGCCTTCCTGACTTCAGAATTGGTGCTCTATCCACTGCACCACCTAGCTGTCCTGATCGTTACTTATTAATACTACTACTAGCCAACATTTATACAATACCTACCATGTGCCAGGCACTGTGCTAAGCCCTATATAATCACTACCTCATTTTGATCTTCACAACAATACTGGTAGGTAAATGCTATTATTATCCCCATTTTTCAGATGGGGAAACTGAGGCAGAAGTTCAGTGACTTGTGCAGGGTCACACAGCTAATAAATATCTGAGGTAGAATTTTAATTCTCCCTGAATCCAGATCCAGAGCTCTATGCAGTATGGGACCCCCTAGTTGCTCCATCAGTTCAATAATTCTGATTGTTATTACTGGCACTTACATGCGGTACTACTTTCGCTAGTCTGCAGATCATCGGGCATAGGGGGTTTGGTTAAGGCTTTGACTCCTGGGGAACCCCAGGCATGTACTTCTCGAGATACATATGCACGTGGCTTCAGTATTTAGGAGGAAGCAAGCCTCTTCAGCTTTCTCCGAGCAAAGGAAGAGACAGCCAGAGTCTGGGACGTAGGAGAGTTCTTTGTTTCTCCAGAGGTTACTTTTTCAAAGGTGAGACAGTAACATGATGCACATGAGTCACATGCAACAGGCCTTGGGACAACACGGGGAGTTAATGGCCCCTCCCACAAACCTGGCATCCAACATCTCCGGCAGCTGCATTAAAGCATAACAGTCTTTCCTGTGGATTTTTCCGATTAATGCAAATTTGTTTTGCTTTGCAAATTGAAAATCAGTTGCCAGCACCTGGCATCATAATTCCAGCAGGGAGAGGAGAGCCCTCAGGATAAACCTGGCATTCTGGCACCCAGAGAGGGTCCCATTCCCCCTCCCAGAGCCAGCGATCTTTGCAGATCCAAGAAATGGACTCACTTCTCCACATCAGAACAAGGGCAGCCATGTAGCCGTGCTTCTTGGGAGCTACCACCTGACCCAGGGAGCTTTCTAGTTTAGACACCTCCCTATCTTGTCTTAGCAAACATACCAATCAGGTGGTGCTGATTGCCAGCGTTTTTCAGATGCACTTCTATGACCACTTCTTTGGTGATGGAGGGCAACAGGTATAATCACAAAGGTAATTCAAGTCCTTTGAGAAGAAGGTCTCTTTAGCACCTCCTGCTGTGCATGTCTTTGCAATCATAAGAATAGAACTGGCTCCCCTTTCAGGAAAAGGGTGGGGGAGTGGAGTAGTTTTGGGCTCCACCAGCCCCCATGGTCCTGAATCTTTCTGTTTGCTTCTTAAATTGATCATTCTATAGACACACTATCCAACATCTCATCCTTTCTGAAATATCAGCAAGCAAAGGGTTAAGGAGCTAAAAGGATGATCCATTTGATTCTAGAAAATCAATCAGTAAATGATCATTTATCAAGCACTTACTATAAATGCCTAACTAGGTGACATAGTGGATAGAGTGTGAGCCTTGGAGTCAGGAAGGCTCATCTTCCTGAATTAAAATCTAGCTTCAGACACTCACTAACTGTGTGACTCTTGGCAAGTCACTTAACATTGTTTGCCTTAGTTTCCTTATCTGTAAAATGAGCTGCAAAAGGAAATGGAAAGGAGGCGGCTAAGTGGTGCCGTGGACAGAGAACCAACCCTGAAGTCAGGAGGACCTGAGTTCAAATTTGATCTCAGACACTTAACACTTTCTAGCTGTGTGATCCTGGGCAAGTCACTTAACTCCAATTGCCTCAGGAAAACAAAGAGGAAAACCATTCCAGTATCTTTGTCAAGAAAACTCCAAATTTGGTCAATGAAAAGTTGGACATGATTGAAACACGATGCTAACAACGGAAGGAGATTGGATGGATATGAGAAAAGCTCAAATGGAGCTACAAAAAGTCAGACATAACTGAAATAACTGAGCAGTAACAATTCTTATGCTAGACACTGTGCTATGTGCTGGGGACACAAAGAAAGGTCAAAAAGCTCTTAAGCAGCTCACATCCTGATGATGGAGACAACACGTAAGTAAATAGGTAGATTCATGGTATACACAGAGAAAATGGAAGACATTCTGAGAGGCTGATGTGCTTGTAGGTAGGGGGAATTGGAAAAACTTCTTGCAGAAAATAGGACCTGACATGTCTCTTCAAGGAAGCTAGGGAAAGATGGGGCAAAACATTCCAGACATGTGCAGAAGAGCTAGAGGTGGAAGATGAAAAAAAGGATTTGAGAAATAGTAAGATCAGGGAGGCTGAATTTTAGTGGGTATAGAAGGGAATAAAGTTTAAGAGAGCTGGAAAGGAAAAGGATGTGACTGTTATTGACCTTTCCACAAAAGCAACTTTCATTGTCATCCCCTAAATCTACCTGCTTGTCCCTCACTGAAATCCAGTCCTTTTGGCTAATGTATTTCAGCTGCCAAGGCAGCTCAGTGGAGGATGTCAGACTCAGGAAAACAGGATCACCCTTCTTCCTTCTGCCCCCCTCCCACGCTAGGGATTCATTGTTCATTCAGTTCTGAGATAAGTCGTGAGGGATGGCAGCTGGGAATGGGCCTCCATTATTCTCCCTCTTCCTCTGGCTATGCAATTTGAAGAAGAAAAGGGAGAGATAGAGAGTGAGTGGAAAGATGCGCTCTGGAAATCCAAATTAAAATGTATTCCTGCAGCAATCCAGCGCCCAATTAAAGTAACCCAGAGCCTATTGTCCTCAGCTAAATTTAGTAAATGCTCAGGTGTGTCTGATCCTGCTCTGCACAGATATTTTTAATACAGATTTAATCATATTTTGGGTTAGAAGAAGAAGCTAATTAGGTAGGCAGATTTAGAGAGGCTGCTGGAATACGGGACAAAGTGAGGTGATTTGATGAAATTCACTATTTTCTTAAACAGTAAGTCATGTTGGACCTGGGGGTGGGATTAGCAATAAATTGGCATAAGGACAGAAATGATGAGGATCTGGGGACATTTTGAAGGTGTATAAACCAAAGGATCCTGGAGCTGAAAGGGTGTTTTGTTCCATCTTTTGGACAAGGTTTTGTCATCACCTTCAGGAAAGGCTACATTCAACTATCCCAGAAAGAGCAGGAGAATTAGTGAACTAGGAAGGATCTTAGAGATTGATTCCAGGCATTTAACATATGGTCTACCTGATCATGAATTATGGTTCACCTCGCATTTTTATGGAAAACAAATAAAAATCCCATGTTTTTAACCTAATTATTTAGCATGTATAAACTAGGTGGTCTGATCTGTCCTAACTTTCTGTCCATTGACATTATTCTGTACTTGATGGACTACAGGTTTGGGTCAACTGGGTCATGCACTATGAATTTCTAATCACTCCTGAGAAAATTGGACCTCTTGGACCTAGTTCTTCATTCAGTTCATAGAAACTAAGTGCTTATATGTGAGAATCTGGACTAGTACAGAAGCTACCCAGACCAACATGTCAATCCTGGCCACAAAGAGCTTATATTCTATAGGTGGGGAAGAGCAACATATGTGCAAATAAGTCCATGTAAAAGAAATCAATTCAAGAAGTATGAAGTAGGAATTTCTGTGAGGCACATTTTGGTTCAAAATAAGTGGGAAAGAAAATTGAGTACTGAGAATGCATTGTTGACAGTTACAAATTAGTATAACTTCTCTGGAAAGCCACTTGTTCAAGCCCCTCATTTTTACACATGGGGACACTGAGATCCACAGGTGTGGAGCAAGCAAGCAAGTACTCTATCTGGGTTATTGATAGCTAGCTCAGTGCCTCTTTCACTGAACATACTGCCTTTATGTCTATATCTCTGTCTCTCTTTCTGTGTCTCTCTTTTTCTCTCTATCCTTTTCTTCCTCTTTTTCTCTGTGCCCCCCTGCTCTGTGTCTGTCTCTCTACCTTCTCTCCTCTTCTTCCTTCTCCTGTTTTCCTTCTATGCTTTCCCCTTTTCTTTTATCACAAACTAACATTGTGCTCTAGCTCACTATCCAGAGCAGGAGATACACAAGAGCCAAGTTTTGTTTAATGCATATCCTAACTTCTTCAGGGAGGCTAGTGGGGGAATCTCAAAAGTTGACTGGACAACTGAACTAGAACTTAAAACACGCAGGTTCAAGTCCCAGGCTGAACTATCATAAGTTGCTTCAGATGACTCATTTAACTGTTATGGCCCAGTTCCTTCATATGGGAAAATGGAGACTATATACTCATTGTACGGATGTACACCTTCCTTATAAGAAGGATATGAGGAAACACATGTGCATAAATAGAAATGCAGGTGCTTGGGGCTTTTGAAAGAATGGTGCTAGAGATTCATGTGGATCAAACTTTACACAAATGCAATTTTATTGGTTTAGGGAAATCCTGGGGTGGAAATTCCCTCTACCAAATCAGGTTTCCATATTCTCTTTAACAAATAGTCTTAAACTTGTATGAGCTGATTCAGAGTGAAGTTCACAGAATCAGGGGAAAAACACTACACAATCCCATGCTACATTAACTATGACATAACAATGACAATTGGCCAGTTTGATCACCACAGTGACCAATTATAGTTCCAAAGGGCTCATGGTGAAACATGTCAACTATCTCCTAACATAAAAGTTATGGCTTCAGAAAAGAGACTAGAGAATAGATTGAAATATGTATGTATGTGTGTGTATATATGTGTACACACAATGCATATAACATACATACATGCATATTTGTATATAAATATATATGCACACACATATGTGTGAACATGTATATATTAATATCTATATATATCTATATCCAAATCCATATCTCAGTCTCTGGCTCTATCTATGGAAATAACCTATGTAGGAATTTATTTGCTTGACTATATACATTTATAACAGGGTTTTTGTTTTTCTTTATTTATCAATGAGAGGAAGAGGGGTAAGAGGAACAGAGTATGAAGCATAAAATAAAATAGAATTTAGAAAAATAATTCATATCTGCTTGGAGCATTGCCAGGCTAAGTGGTCACATAGCTAGGCTTTGGCCCCAGACTTGCTCCCTAGTCACTATGCTATATAATAGTTTTAACAAGTCTGGAGAGTTGAACTGAGAAAACTTGGTTCAGAAGGATGTTTTATTAGGAAGGAAAATTTGGCATTTCTATTAAGAAAAAAACAAAAGTTGGGGATGGGAGGGAGAAGATTCTATTTAAAATTTCCTTGTATCTTATCAAGAAGAAAGCTGAACCCCCAAATGTCTTTTCTGGGTTATCAAGGTTCCTCTTGAAAATAAGTTTTCCTTTTCCTTGCACCACTGAGGAAGGGTAGGGTGTAGTGGAGGTAATGAATTAACTCATGCCCTAGCCAATAGAATAGAGCTCATTTCTGCCCTCCCCCAATTCCCACAAAGACCCTGTATCTTTGGGAAAGGTCCTCTTGGGGCCTAAAGCTCTACTGGTTTGAAACCTACAGGAAAAAGAAAGTCCAGTTTGATTGAATGGAGGGGAAGAGAATAAATTAATGGCCTGAGACTAAAAGGGGGGTTCCTATATTTGATTTAATTTTCCTGTTTAAGGTTCCCAGATCCTCAGAGAGCTTCGGTCAGAATCTGAACTCTTCAGAAGATGAGCACGTAACAAACAGGGAAGGTAATTACAGAAGAGGGTCTGTGTGATTTCAGGAAAGGTCTTCTGGGAATGGGCCTCTGAAGAAGGGGGACAAAAAAGGCAGACCTAGAAATAGGAGCAAGTCAAGACCTATGAGAGACCGAGGTGGGAGCAAAGGCAACCATTACCTGCTTCATAGCTAATCACTTATCCATTTATTTTTGTTCTCCTCCATGAAGCCTTCTTAGATTAACCCCATTCATTATTGAGTAGTCCTTTACTAGGATTTCCTAATCAGTTTTCATCTTATTAATTTGCTTCTGGGTAAATGTCAATAGTTCACACTTACATCATTTTAAAATTATTTTCCACATATAATCCTTTAAAGTAGGCAGTACAGGAATTACTAACCCCAATTTTTAGATAAGGAAATTGAAGTTCAGAGGTTAAGTGTCTTTGTAAGATCAAATAACTAGGAAGCATAAGAGGTGGAATTAGAATTCTTTTTAAAACGTGTTTACAACTATAATTCAATGTTATCCTTATAATAGGTTATCTGTGAAGTAGGTAAATCAGGTTTTATTTAAAAAATAAATAATAGGTGGGAAAACTGAAACTCAGAGTGGTAAAATGACCATCACACTAATAAAGTTAACATAGAATTAGTAGTATGAATAGAACCTCTTCCAACCCCAACCATTTTTTTTATAACTAGGTAGTAAGTAGTAAGTAGATAACTCAGTCTGGAGTTCCTTAGTTCAAATCCAGCCTCAGACACTTATTAGCTGTGTGATACTAGACAAGTCACTTAAGTACTGTATGCATCAATTTCAATTATAAAATGGGAATTGTAGAACTCTTGGGATATAGTAGGTGTTTAAAAATGCTTATTTCTATTTCTAGTTATATGAAAAGATGCTCTAAATCACTGTTGATCAGAGAAATGCAAATTAAGGTACCATCACACACTTCTCAGATCGGCTAAGATGACAGGAAAAGATAATGACGAATGTTGGAGGGGATGTAGGAAAAGTGGGACACTAATACATTGTTGGTGGAACTGTGAACAGATCCAACCATTCTGGAGAGCAATTTGGAACTATGCTCAAAGAGTTATCAAATCATGCATACCCTTTGACCCAGCAGTGTTTTTACTGGGCTTATATCCCAAAGAGATCTTAAAGGAAGGAAAGGGACCCACATGTGCAAGAATGTTTGTGGCAGCCCTTTTTGTAGTGGCTAGAAACTGGAAACTGAAGGGATTCCCATCAATTGGAGAATGGCTGAATAGATTATGCTATATGAATGTTATGGAATATTATTGTTCTATAATAAATGACCAAGCAGGATGATTTCAGAAAGGCCTGGAGAGACTAGCATGAACTGATGCTAAGTGAAATGAGCAGAACCAGGAGATCATTGTACACGGCAACAACAAGACTCTATGATGATCAATTATGATGGACATGGCTCTCTTCAACAATGAGATGATTCAATTCAGTTCCAATTGTTCAGTGATGAAAAGAGCCATCTACACCCAGAGAGAGGACTGAGGGAACTGAGTGTGGTTCACAACATAGCATTTTCACTCTTTTTTGTTGTTTGCTTACATTTTTTTTCTTCTTTTTTTCGTGTGCAGCATAATAATTGTATAAATATGTATACATATATTGGATTTAACATATATTTCTACCATGTTTAACATATATTAGACTACTTACCATCTAAGTGAGGGCATGGAGGAAGGGGAGGAAAATTGGAACATAGGGTTTTACAAGGGCTAATGTTGAAGAATTGTCCACTGTTTTGAAAAATTAAAAAGCTTTAATAAAAATAATTATTAAAAAAATGCTTGTTTCCTTCCTTCCTCCATCTAATTAGTTCTTCTATCCTGTGGCAGAATAGCCCTACAATATCCTTAATAGGTGGATATCTAGCCTCTGCTTGAACATCTGTGACAGATAATATATTCAAGACCTATATTTCTTACTTAAAATCAACCATGAAATACAAGCCCTGGATTCATTGTTTGGAATTTTACTCTGATTCTTATTTCATATTTTTGCACATGTTACTTCCCCTCCTGTAGGGGTCATTTTCTTCATCTTAAAAAGGAAAACCCTATAGGAAATGACCTTTAATATCTCTTTCAGCCTTTGTGTTTCTAAGAAATCTAAGGACACAAGAAAGGAAAGGCCCCTCTTGTTAGGGTCATCTTCTCTTTTTTTATCATTAATACTTTTTATTTGCAAAACATATGTATGGGTAATTCCTAAATATTAACCCTTACAAAGCTTTCTGTTACAAATTTTTCCCCCCTACTCCCCACCCCTCCCCTAGATGGCAGGATATCCACTACATGATAATTATGTTAGAATACTTAAGAAATCGAATATATGTATAGTTATTGCATCATTTTTTTGTGCAGGAGAAATCGTATCTACAAGAAAGAATAATCCGATAAAGGAAATACAATGCAAGCAATAGCATCATCTTCTCAAAGAAATTAAAGCCAATGGGAGGAAAGTGGATATGTTACAAACAGCCAGTACAGTTCCTTTGGGTCATTGACTCCCAGACCTGGGAGATGTGGAGGAGGAGGAAAAGAACAAAGAAGAGTACAAGAAGGAGGAGAAAGGGGAAAAAGAGGAGGAAGAGAAAGAGAAGAGGATGAATAAGAATAGAAGAGGGAGGAGGAAGAAGAGAAAAAAGGAGGAAAAAGAGGAGGTGGAAGAAGAGGAGGAAGAGGAGAAAAAGGAGGCAGAAAAGGAGAAAGAGAAGAAGGAAGAGGAGGAGGAGGAGAAATGAAAAGAAGGGCAGGAAAAGAGGAGGAAGAGGAGAAAGGAGAGGAAGAAAGAAAAGGAGGAGGAAGAAGAAAAACTACAAAATTAGAAAAGGCCACTTAATGTTAGTGATGAGGCATAGACTTTTGCCCCAAATTCAAAGATACAGAATTTCAAGCCTGAAAGGGACCTCAGATCATCTAGTATTCCTCTTCTAACATCTCTCCCTTAGAAATAGAGTATCTAAGACCACTTATTAGACCACTTATTATTGGAACCGAAATGTCCTGACTCTCAGTTCAGTGCTTTTTGCATCAAGTAAGGCTTCTACTTCCTTCTAAAATAAGATGGTCTATATAAAGCATTTCACAGTCCTTAAAATTCTATACAAATGTAAATTATCATTATTTCACTAGGTGCCCCCACCATCTCTCCTTTCATTGTCACTAGACTTCAACAGTCTGGTTTCTGACTTCATCACTCAAACACCCTCTCCAAAATTACCTAGTCTAATGGCCTTTTCTCAGTCTTCATCCTAATTGATTTCTCTGCAATCTCTGACACAGCTGATAACCCTCTCCCCCAGGATGCTCTTTTTCTCTAGGTCTTCATGACTCTGCTCTCTCTTCTTCCTCAGAATCCCCTTGCTGTATCTTTATCCATAGCATGCCCACTCATGCTATCCCAGGATCTCTGCTGTTTCTTCTATATTTTCTCAGTTGGGAATCCCATGAGCTCCCAAAGGCTCAATTATCATCTCTATGCAGATAATTCCCAAATCCATACTTCCAGCTCTGGGCTCTCTCCTGAGCTTCAGTTCCACATTATCAGCTGCTCTTTGGATACCTCAAATTTGGATATATTCTAAGCATCTCTCCATCAACATGTCTATAATAGAACTCATCACATCTCCCCCCAAATTCTATTCTCTTCCAAAATTTCTATGACTCCTCCCTCCAGACACCCAGTCTCACATTCTTAACACCTCATTCTCACTCACCTCACAATCCAATCTATTGCCAAATCTTTGTCTACATCATTTGCTCACATAGCTACTATTATCAGAGCTTCATCACTTCTTACCTAGTCTAGTGTAAGAACCTTCTAATTGGTCTCTCTGACTCATCTCTCTCTCTCCACTCCAATTTAACTTCCACTCAGCTGGCAAAGTGATTTTCGTAAAGTATAAGTCTATTTACTGAGTCACTTATCTGCTTCACCTGGCACATAGGAAATGCTAATATATGCTTGTGGTTAATGATGATGAATGAGAATTATAGATCATCTAAGCCAACCTTTTTATTTGACAGGAATTTGATTCCCAGATATCATAGAGGACTTGTCCAAGGTCACTCAGTGAGTTAGTAGACTTGGAAACAGACTTTTGGGTTCCAAATCCAATAGTCTTTCCATTATATCAAACCCTAGAGGCCTTTCTTTTTCTGATCTTTTTGGGGCCATTTTTAGAGCTCACAAATCTCCTCAACTTCCTCTTTCCACCCCCTCTTTCCTCAGGAGGACTTGAGAAATTCAAACTTCTTGTGGATAATTCAAGTGAATGGTTCTCTCTCTCTCTCTCTCTCTCTCTCTCTCTCTCTCTCTCTGTGTGTCTTTATCTGTCTCTCTCTCTCTTTCTCTATCTGTGTGTGTCTTTATCTGTCTCTATCTCTCTCTCTTTCTCTCTCTGTCTTTATCTGTCTCTGTCTCTCTCTTTGTCTATCTCTCTGTCTTTCTGTCTCTTTCTCTATCCCTCTGTATTTCTCTGTCTCTGTCTCTCCTTCTGTCTCTTTCTTTGTCTCTCTATTTCTATCTCTCTGCCTCTGTGTATCTCTGTGTGTGTCTCTCTGTCTCTC